>CAJNOJ010000093.1:256292-299561 GCA_905250025.1 Adineta ricciae
TTCTTTTATAGTCTATTCATGTTTATATACTGTTTGAAAATGCAAACTCGTCTTTCTTTCTTTCTTGTCTGATGATGTATAGACGAACTATTTGCATTCTGACGGGATGAATATAAACATCTCATCAATGTTAGTTGAGTGTGTATACACAACTGACCTTCGTCCATCATCATCATGAGTAGCAGCAGCACCACGGTGGTAGTGAATGTGAATAGAAAAATGATTGTGTTCGCCATTACTGAGAGTGATTTGTATCCATTCTTTTCTTCTCTCTATGGTACACCACCCGCAGAATGACGAGTTTAATTGTACAAGGAAAAGAGATGCGTGAGGCATGCAGCATATCCGGTATTCGCTTAAAAACACATCTTCGACATTATTGTGAATGACCGACAGTTCTTCGAACAGAAATTTTCTTAACTATTCCTTCATTGTTCTAGATCACGACGTTGAATGATGACAATTGTTAACATAGTCAACTGAGTCGTCACATACCAGAACAAAATGAACGACAAGGATCCATTTCAACATCCGTTAGTTTCATTCAAATCGAATAAGTATGTATTCAATTGATTGATTATTGAGAATGTTACTAATACTTTCTAATTTGAATTTTCTTTCAAAATTTTTTTGCATGCATGCTATACAAGTCCTTCAATTGTATATAAGAGAAGACCGTAACTACGATTGTATATACACCGTTGTAAAGAGAGAGAAAAAGAAATGACATTGACACCAACCTCATAGCGTGTAATGAAAACAAATGAATATTGCATAAAGAAATAGATTGAAATCGTTCATTTGCCTAGTTTTTTTCTTCTTCTCCTTCTCATGAATATCATAACGGGTGAAAAAAAAAGTTCATTTCATTTCTCAATCATATTGCAAGAATCGTATCTATAATCTACAATATTAACGGTAAGCTCATGTGAAATCGAATCCAAGTTGGATTGAAAATCGAAATAGATTAGTTTGTAATAGCCAAAACGTTATATAAGATGAAAACATCGGTCGGAACTTTTCTTTCTTTGAATACAGTCGTCATTTTTTTGTCTTGATCAATGAAGATGAGTTCGAAATCGAAGAGAAAGTTCTTGTTATGCTATCCTTCTTGACGAAGTTCACAAAGATTCGATCAGATATACATTTCGATTTCGATGTCTTGATTGAATCAGATGAATACACGGCCTTTCAAGCTTATACAATACTAAATATGAATGAGACGAAATAGATCTCTATCGTTCGTTTCTTCAATTATTCTACCTTTTCTCGCTGTGTTTCGTTACATTTCGAAAGTTGTCGATATGCATGAAGTCAACTTCTGATATGTATGGATGTATTTTCTCTGTTCTCCGATGTAGTAAGTAAACAAATTTTTTCTCGAAGAATGTCAACTGCATACGAAACGAACATGATTAGAAGAAAATCTTTTGTTCTCGCTCGATCAGTACATTCATCGACATCTGTAGAAGCCGTCGACAGATGATTTTCATTCAAATCACTTCGCTAAGCTTTCTTCGAGATTCGTTTGTTTTGTATGACAGACAAATAAACTATCAGTAAAGGATTACAATTTCCACTAATCAATGTAAACGTCTGTTGACCTTCCTTTCAATTGAGATATCGTTCCGATAAAGTAAACCTTTGATTCGATTTGCTATCGCGATGACTTTTGTAGATATCTTTCTAAAATAAACTGAGAGGTATTTTCTAGCGAAATTCCACCTTGAAGAGAAGTACATGACAAAGGTACGCCTTGAATCGAACACGTTTACGTCCGAATCTGTCCATATATTTATCAGTTATTTGATCTTTTTCAGTAATTAAAACAAATAGAAAAAAATGATTTTCTTAGTATAATTATCAATATGTTCGAAATTGGTTCGGTTCGATAACAAGATAGTTAACCTTGAGAACTAACGAGTATTTCATATTTCTTTTTGACTCAAACGAAAATATTAATTAACAAGTCAGTAGAACAATCAAAATATATTTCCGAAAACTTCTGATGTTTTCCATGTCGCTTCATTTCATATTTGCTAAACATTTTCACAACTTGCCTCTTTCTCTCTTGTCGAAGGACAGAATCTTCAAGGCCTTTGCGATGATATATGATAATCTCGAATTCATCGAAAGTACCCTCATCGATTTTTTCTTAAAACTTTTCGTTCTCAATCGATATCGTCATCTGTCATTGTCGTTCACGTAATGCGTCTTTGCGTTTTCTTCACCTGAGCAAGCTTTTTTTTTGCAACACAAAGGTCATTACCCTATTATCCATCGACATATGACTTGTCGATGATCGAGCGCGAAAAAAACAGTCGTCTGCAATTTGAATCATATCTGCGCATCATCTCACCTCTTTTGCTCTTACGCTTACCTCATTAACACGTACTCAGTCTGACATGTACGCTCATGAAAAAATCGATCCTAATCAATACTTTTTTTAGTTCGAAACGTTGTGTAGTAGACGATCGAATATGCGGCAATTAACTTATTTCGCTTAAGCATGTCAGGGATCGGATTGTTTACATAAATTGCTTTTCTTTTAGACATACACAAGAATTTGGAAATAAAAAACGACAAGAATTTTGGAATGGAACATTAGTTGACGATTACAACTTTCTCATGTCGGAAGAATTGATCTGTAATTGTAAAGTAAGCATTTGCCGTTTGAATCGTACTTTTGAAATACTCGAATGTGTTTTTAGGGTTCTCTAACGGAACCATTTACTTCATTAAATGATCTTTCCGTTCATCATGTGTCTTATAATGAGTTTGAAAAACAATATACCGAACTGTTTCATTGGTGTGAAAAGATCTTCGAGACAATAACGACGGTTTCATCAAACGCGTTAGTACGTTACCTTCGACAGGTATATGAAAATATTTGGTAAATGACTTTTTTTCTCTCAATGTTCGTCTCGTTTGTAGAAATATTATGAAGAATTGTATGAACAAGGTTTAATGCGTTTACGTGTCTTTGATCAGTATGCTGATAAACTAACGGAACGTTTTCCCGACTTAAAATTAAATATTAATGATAAAATGATCCGTATAAATCGTCAATGGAATTCTCTTGAATCCCGTTTTCTCGATTATCTTGATGAAGATTTCGATCGCATACTTCAAGGTGATTAATCTTTGTCGAGAGCAAAGAAGAAAAAGATTATTATCTTTTATTCTCTAGATTTACATAGTGAATTACTGTTATTTGAGGAATGGCTTAATGAAACTGAAGAACAATTATCAACTTTTACATCGATACGCAGCGATGACCTTTCATTAGAAGATTTTCAGTATAAACTTCATCAACATACGGTAAGATTTGCTTTCGTAATAGGTCAATGGTTTAACAACAAATAATTGATTTGTCTTTGTCTTTGTCTTTCTAGAAATTACAAGATGAGATCAAATCGCGCAATAGTCGCGTATCATCGATCATCGAGATCTGTGAACGTTTGAGACACGATTACAATGAACAAATCGATCTCGTTCCGTTCGATTTTGCCAGCGATCTGGAAAATCGCTGGCATCAAACATGGATCAATTCAGTGGAAATTCAATGTAAACTCGAAGAGAAACTCAAAATTCTTCGGGTAAGTAGTTTTCAAATAAATCCATTCGAACGACTTGCATACAGTATGTTTTATTCTAATATGTATGTACTTTACCTTCGAAAAATGTAAATATCTTCCATTGATTAGAGATCGAGATTTGTGCTAAAGCAAATACATCAGCCACAAAAATGTATAGACATTCGTGCCAGTTACACGTATTCTACATATTCTCGAAGTGTTATGTATGCGGTATGTCATCATAGCTGAAATGTCATGCACGTCTGCTAACGTATAGTTCATAAGTGACCCAATACGATCATCGAGTCTTCTAATGGCATTATCTTTTCTCTTCAGCTTGTTCTCTATTAATTACCGTGCTATAGATGTTCTTATAAGGCAAACTTAAGATTATTTGAAGAGTGACCCATATGGAGAAATGTATGTCTGTGCGTGTAGATGTTTAATTTTCTTTTTTCTATTCATTTGACAAGGTACAGTTCAGATGCGTATTGTCGTACTTGAAGAGCTAAGAGAGTAAACGTAAGCGTACATTTTCCCTTCTCGCTTTATTTCTCTCTTCCTGGCTCGATCTGCCTTTCTTTTTTTTGTGCTTTGATTCATTGTCTAACATTTTCGACCGATGGTTGATCGAGCAGGGAAAAAAACGAGGAAGAGAACAAGACATACACATACGCAAAAAGCATTTTACAATTCCAAATGATTGACGATTTTTTTATTTTAAACAATGCTATGCTTGTCGCAATTTCTACTAGTTGAACGTAAGTTTCTATTTGTCATTGCTCTATCTATCGTTTACTAATAAGCAACATGAGGTGAACTACTAGTTGGAGTATATATATATTTATATGAGTGAAATTAAACACACATTTGAATGTGTGTGCATATGGTGACATACTTCGAATAGACTGAAAGAGAAGGAGAAAGAGGCCGACGACAAACTTGTCCCTATGTGTATAAATTATTGATTATTGCTATACAACACGACAAAGTAAAAATGACTAATCAGAGATGATAAAACTTGTATGTCTTATGTTTAGTTGAAAATGACTCAGATGTGTCTGTCAAACTTTTCCCTGCGCTTTTTCTTCTCTTCTCCTTCTTTGTTTGTTTGAGAAACCGATCTGTTGCCCGTCGGTAATGATTGACCGATTTACCGATTGAAAGAAAAAGTAAATGCGTTCATCTGACATCCATCCATACGTGTGTGTCAGCTTGTTATTTGTCTTTTAACATATGCTAGCCATCAGTTCGTTTATAGTTGACATAAACTGTCAAAGATACGATGTCCGCTTTCAGCAGGTAAAATTATGTTTATTTCTCGATACCCTTCGGCGTCATTTTTCTCGATCGGAATTATTCTTTCAGTTTACTAAGATAAACAGAGCAAAGATAATGTGCTCGGACATCAGTATACAATCAGTCATCTGGCCTTCTCAATTTTCTTTCTCGAATGTATATATGTATGTGTGTGTGTTGATCCCTTTATACGTGTGTCATCATCGCAAGACATCGTTCTTTTTTTTTAATCTTCTGCGAACTAAGATGTGTTTGTATATAAGTAAGAGTCTGTCGTCTATCGAGGAATAACAAAAGAATTGGTGTGGTGAAAAGAAGAAAATTGAAGTCGCGTCAAAGCTGCAATACAGATAGAGACAGGAACTAGATACATAGAGAGAAGCAGAGTTAAATACATAGACGGATAGAGCGCAAGAGAGAACGCAGGAGGAGAAGAAGAAGAAGAAGAAAAGAAGAAGGCGAAAAGTAATTTAAATCATTCTCTTCTTTTGTACTGTACTAAATAGAGCGCCACGGTCACTGACAATGATTTATATGAACTAGTGGAATATGAATAGATAGACTTGTCGAATAAATCGACAGTTAGACAAGACGTATTAGTCATTTTGTCCATGAATCTTATTCTATTCAAGTATGTTCTCTCGTAATAGCGTAATTTATGATATATAGACTTCTTCTTTTTCTCTCTCTCTCTATTTCTTCTTTCCAATTTGCACATTACAATCCTGTACTCTTTATTTCCCTGATTGATGAGTACAACATCATAGTGTTAGTCAACGGATTTGCACTTGGATGCTATAGCCCGTAGTTGAACAAAAGAACAGTTCATTGAACGAGTGAGTGTTGATAACGCTAGAAGTGCTATACGAAGGCTGATACATTCATGTCAAACGGACAGGAAACAAGCAATGGAAATAAAGACATCCATTACATCATCATCATCACCACCACCACTACTAACTCATCTCATAATCTCGAATTTCTCCAGTTTTTCTTCCTCTTTCCATGTTAATTGAACGTTCGATGTCCCCAGAGAGAGATAGTCGGTAGTTGCAAGAACATCAGTAGGATATATTAATATGCAGGTAAAAAAACGCTGGTGACCTCGAGTCAGGCAATCGTTGATTTTCTTCGGAAATTGAATACCGATTATCTTGAAGATCAAAGGAAGGTAGGAGAAGAAAAAGGAAAAAGATGATGAAGATGATGATTCAGGTTGACTGATTAAATGCATTCATTTGACTTCACTTTTTTCTCTTTTCATTCCAGAGTCCAACACCATTTGTTCTATCTGACGAAAAAGACGTAGCCGACGACGAAGAGGACGATATTATCCCGTTTGAATCAAGTGAATACGAGAAAATTCCTCTCACCGGATCAAACACCAGTCTCGATAGTTTATATTACTCGAAATCGAATTCCAAACGTTGTCAGTCACCCTTAATTCTTTCTTCGAATAGCAATCTTCAATCAAACTCGATTTATATGAATAAAGACATGGCAAGATCAAAACGGCAAATGTCATTAAATTTTCTCCCAATAAATTCTCCATCGACATTTTATTATTCATTAACCAATATAAATGATCTTGATGATCAAATAAACACAAATAAAAAACAAAAACGAACATTTTCTAAATTAGATGTCGGATATGAAAGCGAAGATGAAACTAATCAGTCGAACGAAAGTCTTCAACCGATATTTCAAATCAAAACAAGTCAAAGTGATTATTACATTGGACAAAATTTCACAAATCACAACAAAACAAGTTTTACTTCCCTAACACATTCATTACCAGTCCTTGAACACAATCATCATTTGCCTAATTGGTGGCGACATTCAATTACATCAGCATACGATACGTGTTCCAACCCAGATATTGACATAAGTATTGAAGAAGCGAAAAAAGCTCAAGTCAAACCATCCTTACTCATGTACAGTAAAAAGTATACAGATTCGAAACCATCTCCGTCGCAGTTATCACCATTGCAAAGTAAATTACCATCGAATCCAGCATCGAATTCTTATGATGCTAGTGCAGAATACACGGACCCTGAACAGTCAGAGAACGATGTGGATATCCTATCTTCTGATTTTAATTCGAATTCACCAGTTCATCGTTATCATAATTCTGAACCACAGTATTATAATCGATATAAGAAAACAACTACTACGACCACTACCACTACCACCACAGGATATTCGTCGGATGTCGAATTAGAAACAACGACAACGCCATCGGAAACGGAAGATCAACAACAAACACCAAATTTAGGTGAGGATTGTAAATGTTAATGATTATTATGTCTCGCAATAGGTTCAATTCAATTATATATTGACTTTTGTGAAACAATAAAACTGAGTCGAAAAAAATCCGAGAGAGTTACAATATTGGTGATTACGTCATTGATTCGTTCTTCTTTTCTTTTTCAATAGGTGAAGTATCTCAAATGATGAAGGTTGATTTGATCAATTTACCAATGTCGTCGACGTCAGACGGTAGGAACTTCTTTCTTCAAACGACAAAATCTCATTGAGAGTCATTTCTCTAGTATTCGATTCATTGAACACAATTATCATGGGAGAGAAGGTCGATGGTTCTGAACCATGTTGGGATGGATATCAGGTAGATCAATCATATTGCGAAAATATTCTCTATCCATTCGTTTCTCGATCAGAATCCCTTGTTTTATCAACTGAACTCCTATGACATTGATTCCATGGAAACAACATTGAAATGGGAAGATCAGTTTTTAGAAATGGATGTACCCAATGATTCGTCATCGGATAATGAAAACTATTTCGACGACAATTTCAATCGTTCACTTAAGGTAAATATCTTTTCTCCTTCGCTCCGAAGCCAATGAACAGCTAGAAAGTGACTACGTAAGTTTAGAAAAGTTTCACTCCCTTCTTCATTCTCAAGTGATTTTTATGTGATAGATAAATAAACACATCGATTGTAAAAATGATATCATTAGATTGAAAAGGATTTATCACTGTTGCACTCTCGAAGTGTTTATAATAACAATTGCCGAGTAATAATGAATAGATAAACAAATCGATGATCGATTTTTGTTTTGACTACTGTAAAGCCACCGGCAGCAAATCTTTCCTTTCTCAACATGAAATCATATCCACAAAAAGAAAAAGAAAACGATCTTTTGACTACCAGCAGATTTTGTCACCGAAAGGCGAATTTTCGACATCCGAACGCATCATTAAAACATCCCAGTCATAAGTCCTTCACACAACAGCTTGTAGTGGTTTGCTTTTATAAACCTTTCGATTGCTTTTCAATATAATTCATTGTATATCGCTAGCAAAACAAGGTCGATCCTCTTGACGATAGCGCTTTTCAGGGTTGATACTTTATTACACATAAAAAGCTTATTGATTCATTTGACTTTTTCGAGAGAAAGTTCTTCTTTGAAATTAAAAACGAAACTGAGTAAAGAAGCAACAAAACACACGCCACGACATCACTTACCAAGACGATAAAAAACACTTGAAAGATCAATCAGAAGAGACAAATGACTTCTTAAAAGATATTTCTACTTAGTGGAGAGATCACGCATCCATCTCCAAATGGACATTGAGAGGATTAGTGAAATTTTCGCTGTTGTTTTTGTTTTTTTTTCATCAAAGGAAATGACAATAAGATGCCGCTTGCTTCTCTTTACTCCTCCCGATGACAAGTGGTAATGAAACGTAAAATTACTTTTTCTTCTGATATCATTTCAAGGACATAAATATGTCCATACATATATATCCAACTCATTCATATCCATATCGCTTTATTTTCATTGTAGAATGACTGAGCATTGCTAAAGGTCAAACGTTCACTTTCGCCTTTATTTTCTTTCTTACTCATCATTTGTATCTCATCCAACAGTTCGATACATTATTCATTTCAGATAGATAGAAATATACATCATAGAAAAGAGATTAGTCATTTACCGCATTCGAACAGAATAGAATAGAAAAACCGCATATGAACGTTTCCTTTTTTCTTTTTCTTCTTCTTCTCTTTCCTATTCTTCTTCCTGCTTCTTTTTTTTCACACGCATATATATGTAAAAAAATTTCAGTACTTGCTCGTGCCGCTAACGTCAACAGAAATTATAGATAGAGCGTGGGGAGAATAGAAAAGCAAAAAAAAGAAACGGGAGATGCCCTTTTCTTCTTTTTTTCGTCGTAGTTTTTTCTCTCTTTCTTCTACCTTTTTTTCCTCGACGTCTTATGCGACTCTCTTAGCTTAGTTGTCTTTCCAATGAGTGCTGATGTGGTTTGTTAACATTGATCATTGGACTATCAAACTTGCCTATCTAGTTTTACAAAAACTAACAGAAGATACGACGGAACAATCTTATCAGGTAGATATCTAAGGTTAGAAAGGTGAGAAACGCTCAATTAGATGTATCATCCATTCTACGCTTCGTTGGATGCACATTATTTAAACTTATACCGTTTTTTCTCTTTTCTTGATCGATTGGTTTCAAGTGAAGAAAAGCGTTGCGTTGTTTTTTCAACGAAGGCGTCCAAAGTGTAAATGTTAATTGACGATTTACGTTTCGTATTCTCGAGGATTTTGTTTTTCATTGACTCATACATGAATAATTGTTTCGAGTGTGTCTTTTCTCCTTACATACGCTCAAAAGTACTTCGTTGTTTTTCTTTTTGACTTGATCCCTTCATATTTGTATGACAATGGCTAATTAGAATAATGTACACTCGTATCGTTCACGCCCTCCGAGAGATGAATCTGTACACATATACATACGCATATCTGTCGATGACACAATCATTGCCAATGATCTCTCTTTAGAATATCCATGGCTCATCATCATCATTGACAGGTGGCTTAGCTGGAAATAAAGAATTATTAGATTCTGACTCTGACTTAGACGATTTCAACTACGTGTTAAATGAAACAGAACGACAGTTATTTAAAGCACGACAAAGTTTAGAGAAGAAAAAACGTCAACAACAATTTACATTAAACGATCGCAATCTACGAAAATATGTATGTAATGTTTGATCAATTTTGCTTATTTCTATTTTAATGTTCGTGTGTTTTTCTTCTTCTTTCGTTCGATTAATATAGGATGAAGTCTTGCGAACGTGTGAAACCAATATTCAATGCTTACAACAAATTTTAAAGAATCTTCATCGATCAAAGAATTCACGTCTCAACAGCACAAAAGCGATTGAACAATTACAAAGTAAGTAAAGTAGACAATTGAACATAAATAATAGAGGAGTTCCACATTGAAAATTGTCCTAAATGTCTACACTCGATCTATTTCACTTTCCCACACGTATATCAAACATAAATTACAGGCTCTGGCCCATTATCGTTAGATAGACGTCACCTATTCTCTCCTTTTATGCGTATATTAACCAATATATGTATATATCCACGCGTGTGTTTATTTAACGTCTCCTTCTCGTTCATTGTTTCTCAATTTCTTTTCTTTATTGTTCTTTTATAATGACTACTAGTGCAATTACGATCACCAGCAGCTCCTATTACACACAGACAATATTCAAGTCTGCCTCCACTTGACAGTAGACAACTAAGGAGAAAGTAGAACGATAATTGTTCATTTCGATCATTGAAAATTAAGAATATGTATGTGCTTGACGACAATAGAGTGCCTTTCTCTATATAAACAGCACGCACATCGCATATTTTTCATTTCTTCACCGAGCCTCTAGTTATAAATTCAATACGCTGCTAGTATCATTATCAATTACCTTGGAACGACAAATATTTGTTTATTACTCCGACATGATGGTAATTGTTCAAGATTTCGAGATTTTGACGATGATGCTTATTTTTTCCAATCGAGTCGGACATGGCAGAGCGTCTTGCTTTCGTATGAATGCATACAGACGATCGCGATCTTGTTTGTTTCTTTCGTTCTTACTGCACGCTTTTCTCTTCTCTTCTCCCTTTTTTTTTGTATCGTTCGTTCGATGTAGTAGTAAGTATTGTGTCCTTCGATAAAAGAAAAGAGAAACAACAAAAACACGACCACATCCTTATTGCTTCTAACAGAGTAAGACAGAAAAGAGAGAGAAGATAGAGCGAGGAAAAAGGCATTTTTCTCATTCATACTCGTACTTTGCCTGCGCACGTTCTAGACCGTCAGATTCGACTCTCCATCTCGACAACACTCGTGTAAGTCTCTGATTAGATTACATCACGGAAGAATGAGAAGATCCATTCATTGTTATACTGAAGGAAAATATTCTAAATGTTAAGCCGATTTAATTGCTGATCTTGAGAAATACATTCATTCTTAATTCTTGATTGAGTATCTATGCAGGTAACACTTCGCTCTTTCGTTCGTTCGTTATCTTTCTTCGTCAGCTATTTGGATTAATCCTTGCCTTGTTTATATTCAATGAATGTATGTTTCGAAATCTCATGTTACACCCGCGAGAAGTTACCTGTTATGTATCTCGATCTGCTGTATAGATTGATCTTTCACTGTTTGGGTTCATCGATATATACATATTAGATAAATGATTATCAGATAGAGTCATCTTTTAGTTTATATGGACGTTTTGTAACCAAAATAGTAAGCATATTTGATAGGATATGAGTACCAGATGCGTGTGTTATATCTCCTATTGTGTTTTCTAACCTTTCACTATTAATCTTCTTTTGCAGCATATCTCTCTGGTTGGCATGACATGCGACAACAAGTTAATGATGATCGAATACAAGCTCGTCAATTGCTCTACGTATCGCAAGAGATTATCAAATTGAAATTACGCTTAGACGAAGAGTTAGCTCGTATCGATTCTTCACATAATCAATCTCATCCCTGGTTGAATGAGGGCTCCTTAACTGAAATTATGAGACGAATTAATTACGAACTTGAATCGGAAAAAGAATCTCGACAAGTAAGAAAACCTTTCTCATTTCATTTTACATTCACTTCATACTTGCTTTTTCCTGTCAGAAAATATCTTCTTATCGTTCTGATATCCTCCTTGCCGAAGAACATCTTAACGAATATCGAATGGCACATTTCGACAGTCCATCCTCATCGAATATTGATGAACATTTACATAGTTGTCGTCTGGCACTTAACCAACTGACCGATAAGTATGTTTTCATTGAACATGTTCTCTCTAACCCCCTCCGCCCATCTTTCTTTCTCTTCTATTCAATTCAGAATGGACACGTATCAAAGTCAATTACGTACATTATCAAAAATGATCGACAATCTCATTCCTATTGAAACACAAATCGAACAGAAATTAACGTCATGCGAATACAATAACAATTATCAGGTAATTCGAAAAGAATTGCGCTTCAATCCACGTGTCTACTCATTGTTCCCATGTCTAATAGATGAATTTGCAAGACATCCAAAGATTAATTGAGAAATACGAACAATCCGTAAATCATTTAAATTATTCAAGAACTCAGTACACATCAAATTTGCATTTGAAAATCCAGAATCACTGTGAATCGAAGTTAGACTTATACAAGAAGATGCTAAGTGAATTCGTTCGTAAAAGTCAATCGAAACATGTGTCGTTTGATGGATCAATTAATCTAAATAATAACAATTCATCTATATTTCATACATCATCTTCCTCGTCGTCAGCAACTCCTTTGCAATACTCTTCCCAACAGAGTTACAATCAGAATAGCCGACAGAAAAAATACCGGCGTACAACTGATAGTCGAACGACATTAAACGATTCGAATCGTAGGTTACAAATCGATTTTGATGCTTGTAATTAATTTGTTTTTCACCTTGAAGAAAATTTCGGTAACGAAACGGCGAATAAACAAAGTTCGACAACTTCTTATATATCCGATGATTGCAAAGTTTTATACATTGAAACAGTTGTTGAAGTAACCAAACCTGTCTTCTACGAACGTACAAACGAAACAACAACAACAACAACAAATACCGAGTACCATCATCAAATTCCTCAATCCACTATAGATACTCACCAATCAACAAATCATTACTATAAACTACACGAATCATCCGACGACGAATCAGCTAAACCGGTGAACGTGCATAAAACATCAACAAATACAACTGATCGCCGACGGAATAAATTTCAACAAGTTGATAGCGGAATTGAGTATGATCGAACATCTCTTCCACCATCTTCTTCATCATCAACAATCTACACACATCAGACTGTTAATGATAATTCCAAACTTTTATTTCCACCTGTTTCGACTACTTCGATTCTTGATGACACATCTCAGTCCACACTTCTTCATCGTTTACAATCAACAAAACCGACATTGATGGAAGATAAATCAGCAAAAACTGTTACTTCAAGTCCAACAAGAAGTTCCGTTTGGAATCGTTTGAAACAAACATGGCTCCGTTCGCTTTTGCTTGGTCTTTTAATCCTATTTATTTTATTTTTTGTCTATTTCAATCGACTTGACACATGTTCCAAGTCGACTCTCGTTCGAACAGTTTTCCACAAAATTATTTGTATTGAAAATGAAGGTATACCCACAATTTGATGAAGATGTCATATGTTTTCTCTTTTGTATGATACACATTTTATTCTTTTTCTCTTTTCCAACTTGTGCTTGTTAGTATGTGTGTCATCTTTTGTACAGAACATGTGTGTGCGTGTGTTTATATGTGTATTTGGTACGCAAGAGGAAGAGACTTTCCTATTTCTGTTTTCTTCTTTTTCGCATTTTGGTTTGATTGTTGTTGGTTTTCTTTTCCGAAGCATATATATATATATGAACAATGATGTCGAGAGATTTATGATGTCGAACTGGTCAATTACTCTTTCGCAAGTGATTTTCATGAATAATAGATCGAATACGCATTAGAATGATTGATATACCTCAAGAGAGCAAGTATGTTGTTTTGTTGCAAAGGACGGAAAATTATTCGAGCGTAAATATCTTTTTTGATAAAGTTATTATTGAGAAAAAGCTCGCCTAATGAAAGGATACTGAAGCGAACAACAAATTAGACATTCGAACGGTAATGTATGACGAAAAATGTGATATTCATCAATCAATTTCACTTGCCTTTTTTCCGGTTCCGTTTTTTTCTCATCATATCGATTGCTTCATGATTATCTCGTATTTTTGACAGTTTATCGGTTTTTTTTTCGTCCGATTTAATCATTGATGAGGTCACAATTATAATTTAATTTGTTGTCACTGTCCAAGGTGAATGTGAGGAAAAGTGCTCGTACTTCTTGATAGACTTAATTATCTCTTGACAACTTATAGATCAAGTTAACGTAAATGTCATGTTTATTTTATCTTGACATACACTACCCACATAATCAGACAGAAAAATCTGATCGTCTTACGTCCTTCTCATCTGTTTTTTTTTCAAAGATACGAGATGATTTGATTGATAATTTGAAGTAAAACATGTCTGTCGATGTGAAGCTGATTTGTGTGACAATTTCGAAGGAAGATCTTCAGTAGCGTTAGCAGACGGCGAACGATGTAGACTTCGACAGTGAAGTTTCATCGTGCAATGACATTGCGAATAAATTTCCAAGATGTTGAGTAAATAAATATGTTGAAAGTCACATGCTTGTGAATCATGACGAGTTTTTCGTTCTTTTGTTTCTTATCGCTTAGAAGGACAGTAAAACCAACAGAAGTAGGAAAAAGTCTTTCATTCTTCAATTCCAACATGAAATAACGTTGCGTATAGCATAAGTGAGGGAAAAAATGATTCTTCCAAGTTTACAAAAAGATCATCGATATAGAAGTCCATTTAGAAACAATGGTCTCTTCAACGAACATCCAATCGTATCATATTACCAAACCTGTTATTCTCTGGTTGGACTCCGATGCAAGTCATGCGGAGAAACATACCAAATATTTACTTGATAATAATCGAGATCTGATTGATTCTGTTCGTGTTCATGGCAATATCGGCGAATGCATTGACTTTTTCCGATCAGTTACAAATGCAAATATAGTTTTAGTCATCACAAGCTCATTTCCCTCTGATAAACTTCGCTATTTAATGAAATATGCAGAAGAGATGATTATGATCGATTCAGTGTTCGTATTTACCGATCAATTATCAGAGGAACAAACTTATTTGAATGATTGCAGCAAATTGCATGGAATATTTGTACAAATCGAACACTTTTCTTTTGCAATACGATGTCGCTTTGATTTACCTCACGTGGATTCGAAATCCAGCAATAGTATTTCCTCTATTGATGAAAGCCCGGCTGAATTGGATTCATTCAATGTATATTCGAAACTATTTTTTGACTTAATAACTCAACTTTCGTATGATGATACAGCCAGAAAGGAAGGATTTAATGCCTGTCGTAAGTTTTACACTGACGATGGAAAAAAATTGAAAGACATCAATGTGTTCGAAGAGAATTACTCACGGCACTCACCAATGTGGTGGTTCATAAAGCAATCAATACTGAATGATGTGATGAGAAATGCTCTAGTCACACAAAATTGGGATATGCTAATCCAAACGGGCATGTTCATACGTGATCTTCATCGAGAAATCAAACAAATTTACTCTACGGCAAAGCAAACGAGCAAGTTCGCGGTTTATTTTGGACAACGAATGTCTTCTAGTGATTTTGAACAATCTATGAAATCGAGAAAAGGTCATCTGCATGTTTTCCATTGTTTTCTTCTAACCTCTCTAGATCGACAAGTCGCTGTTCGTTCTCTGAAGTCTGATCATCCACATTTGAGGATCATTTTTGAAATGGAAATCGATCCGTGTCAGTCTACAATTCCCTATGCTTATTTGAATGATAGTAGTTATTATTCGGAAGGGGAAAACATCGTTGTTTTATCTTCACATTCGATATTTCAAATTAACGACATAACTTATGATAAAGATGATTTATGGAAAGTGAAATTAATCTTAACTTATCATATTAATCCACGATTAAAACCAATGACTGACTATATTAGAGACGAATGTTTACATGCAACTGGCTGGGAATCATTAGCAGCATTGCTACATAAAATGGGCAGAGCTGATAAAGCTATGGACGTTTTGAAAAAGTCAGAGGAAGTAATTGTGGAAACAAATGATAATACATCAATGAGAATGTTAGCATCAAACCAGAATAATATGGGTTTTGTCAATGATTCTATGGGAGAATATGCAACTGCTCTTGAAAATTATGAAAAAGCTCTGAAAACTCAAGAGGCATATTTACCTCCGGATCATCCATGTGTAGCCATAATCTATAACAATATTGCCATGACATATCGATCGCTAGGAGATTATCGCAATGCGCTCTTGTATTGTAACAAAGCACTAACCATTCGATCGAATTTACCGTCAACAAATCATAAAGAATTAGCTAATTCTTACAGTTCTCTTGGCATGATATACGAATCACAGGGCGATTATAGGAATGCTCTCTCATACTATGAAAAAACCTACGAAATTCAGAAATCTTCACTTCAATCCGATGATCCATCTTTCGCTTTGAGTTATAACAATTTGGGTGCGATCAACTGTTTACTTGGTGATTATTCAAAAGCATTATCATATTATGAACAAACATTACGAATTCAAGTCGCTACTCTCCTGTCAAATCATTCGTCTCTAGCCGCCACTTACAGTAGGATAGGTCACATTTATCAACTAACGGGTAAATTCACCTATTCCCTATTCTATTATGAAAAGGCTTTGAAAATTCAACAGAAAGTTCACCCAACTAATCCACTCTTAACAGCAACTATATATAATAATATAGGTTTGTTATATCGTTTAATGGAAAGATATCCGAATGCTCAATTGTATTACAGAAAAGCGTTACGAATTGAAAAAAAAATCTTTCAGTCGGATCATCCATCATTAGGAATGACGTACAACAATTTAGCTTATGTACATCAATGTATTGGTGAATATCAAACAGCAGTCGCTCTGTATGAAACAACATTAAAGATCTGGCAAACATCTTATCCTTCAGATCATCCATTACTTGCCACCATTTACAATAATTTAGGTACTATTCAAGACTCATTACGAAATCACCAGGAAGCACTTTCTCAATACCAAAAAGCATTCGAAATTCTACGCAAATCATCTGCTACGAATCCATTAAACCTTGCAGCTATTTATAATAATATGGGTGAAGTTTATCGATCTATTGGAGATTATCGCAACGCCATGTCGCATTATCGAGAGACACTGTCAATCGAAGAAAAGCATCTTTCTCCTGATCATCCGTCATTAGCCATTACTTTGAGTAATATGGCTACAGCATTGGATAAGAATAAACAAATAGATGAAGCATTGGGATATGCAGAACGAGCTTTCGATATTGTGCGCCGAGCATTTGGACCAAGCCACTCAGAAACAGCACGATACCAAAAATATTTGAATGAATTACAAAATAAACGGGTGTTCTCTGGGTGACAAAGAAACATTTTTTTTGTATCAATTTTCTTATAGCTTCAGTAAAATTTCTGGTTAATAGAAGTTAGATTCATCATCAATTGTATTTATGTACCGAAAATCACGTTCTACTTAAAGTTTATGCTGCGATATTCAACGTTACTTATTTTATTAATGTACTCAATATAATGTATGTAATTACTCAGAGTCGGAAAAGGCTTTTCATCAATTTGCTAGAATAAAAATAGAAATTAATTATTCGACTTCCCTTCCCTCTAATAATTCTCATACCGACTAGTGAACTATCTAATCAACAAGACTAATTATACTTGAAAATACAATAAATGGATATATAACTTTGGTTTTTAGCAGACCATAAATAACGTGTGTAAAGAGAAAAATGAGTTGTGAAATGGCAAAAGAAAGCATGTCTTCATATTAAAAGAATTTCGAATAGGATTAAGCATATTAAGGAAAAAACACTTTTATTCAATTTGACGACAATGCAGATGCTCAGAATAAGATCCTCAACACAGAATAAAAAGTAGCTCAGATGATTAGCAAACGAAAGAAGGCAAATACACGTTACAACAGCAGATATTGTATCTTGAAGAAGTTCTCTAAGATCACTTTCATTCCGTTGATCTTTCATACATCGATTTGAATTCCGTCCAAACAGGATCTTCTCGTTCACCTGTCAACCAACTCGATGATGATGGAAGTTGTTGTTGTTTCATTGAGAAATCGTATCCAGTACGTTTTTCGACTTCACGTAAGTTCTTATACAGATGAAAATCTGTAAACCACGCGTGAAATAAAGCTTCCTATATGAAACAAATCGATCATGTTCATCTTCAAGAAAACTTTCTTTTCAGAAAAAAAACAACACTAACCGTTGATCGTATTCGTGTCAGTGGCTGAACAACTAACAGTTTATTCGAAATTAAATCAATTGCTTCGTCAGTAACATCACGCCAACGTTGGTTAGAGTACATTAATTTCTTATTTCGCACAATTTCTTCCGCACGCGGAACATCTTTTTCGTCATATGGTAAAGTACCTGAGAGAGCTGCATAGAGAACAATACCAACACTCCACATGTCAACCAAGCGATTGTAACCTTCTTTACTTCGATAGATTTCCGGTGCACAGTAAACTTTCTATGAAAAAGAGAGACAAGAATACAGTTTCATCATTGTTCAGCAAGAAATACATACGGTTCCAACTCGTGTTTTCCGAAACGAATGTTCGCCGATGATTCTCGAATAGCCGAAATCGGCTAATTTAACCAACGGCAATTCAGTTTTGTATTTTATTGTTTGCGTTTTATTCGTAGACGATGGCGGAACGGGCTTCAGAAATGATATGAGTATGTTTTCACATTTCACGTCCAAATGTCCACAATTATTCGAATGTAAATATCGCAGTGCAATGATCACTTGATAGATCAACATTTTACACATATTCTCATCGAGCCATTTGTTTGATGATTCCATTATATATTTGCACATATCAGTTTCCATACGTTCCGTGATGATATAGACAGCGTCGCCACGTTCGAAATAAGCTTCGAGTTTGAGAATATTGACCTGAAAAGAAACATGAAGAGAAATGTTCTTTTGACTTCATAGAGAATTACGTGATTGAATTTGTAAAGATGATCGATTTCTTCGTTTGTTCGACGAATGTCTTCTTCGCTACAATTGGCTTTTTCGATACATTTTATTGCAACTTTACGATTGGTTGATTTACGAATTGCACCTACGACTCGTCCGAATTGACCTAAATTCATCGAAATAACAAGTTTTGGCATCAAACCATAGATTTCTCATACCTTCACCGATCTTTTCACCAGTAAATGTGTACAATTCATGCAAATCTTTATCTTCATTATCGGTTCCTTGTGGAGGCCGTCGATAAATACTTTGTCTTCTTTTCAAGTTTCCATTCGATTTAGAATTTGCTGTCGATGCAGTTGGCACTGGTATAGTTGCAGTCGGTGGTGCTGGTTGTGTTGTTGTAGCTAATGCTTCCCATTGATCACGAATGGATGAATAAAATTGTGCTGTTTGCATTTGTAAATCATCTGAATCACTTTTTTTACCCACACAAAGCACAAATTTTCCTTGAAAATGAATTTCAAAGACGTGATCACGATCGTCAATAAAATGTGTAAGAATTATATCATTAATTTCCGCCAATGGAATAAGTGTGTCGGTTTCCGATGCTTGTCGCGTTTGTTGTGGCTGTGGAGATGATGAATTCGATAAAGTCGTTGTCAATGTTAAACTTGTTCGTGTTAAACGAAATAAATATCGTTGGTAAATATCTCGACCACTGATGCAAGCGGGAAAGATACCTTCGTCGATAATAGTTGTTGCCATGGCTGATTGTTCCGTTTCTTTGGAAGTGTTCGAGGATGGACTGTAGATGGGAACGGTTTTTGTATCAGGAGTTAAGGTAGAATTTGCGGATGTAACTGGTGGTTGAACAAAGGGATTGACGAAAGATAAAGAAGTTGAGGGGGATTTCCGTGTTGGTGATGGCGGATCGGTGAGAACGGAACAGTCATCGAGTAAAAACGGTGCACAATCTTTATGATACGTCATTCGACACTTTCGGCAACGAAAACCTTGCCGGTAGATTCCAGTAATCAGTCGTGAACATTTCGAACAATTCGTTGGCACGTTTAGTTGACATCGATATAAAGCATGCGGATTTTGGTTAATTTCCACAGGTACGACAACTAATTCAATAAGAGAATTCTGTTCAAGGTCAGACAATTGAGCAATTGGTACCATTGTTAAATCCGACGATGGAATTCGGAAAAGATAAAGTGTGTAACGTTCGACTAATTGTAGATTCTTTGTGTTGCTCAGTATGGATCGCAGCCAATTCTCTGCGTCACGATAGATTTTTTCGATAGTACTGCACGATGTATCATTCATTGGATATTTGAATGGTTTTTGTTGAAAACCGAACTTTAACGTCACACAAATGACATCCGTACGAAGAAAATTTTCTAGTTGGGTTACAGGCTGTGGTGGTGCTGAACGCGTCGCCATGCTTGAATCCTAAACAAACCGAGTAAAGACTTCTCTGTAAATCATGTTCAACTATGACTAGTTAGGAAAAAAGAAAAACACTGCAACTTTCACGTAACTTCTAATAGTTGACATACCTTTTTAACCTGTTTTCTTTCTCTTTTTTCTCTTTTGCGCTCAGTCTTTTCCTCTTCCTCCCATTTTTTCTCAGTCTAGCATATATGTCTCATGCACATATAGATTTACATGTATTACAGGTAAACTATTCTGCAAGTCATAAATCATTGACAAATATTGTCGCACTGCAATATCACTAAGTGTACTTCACGTTGTTTTTCTTCTCAAGAAAATGAGTAGAAGAGCCTTAGGTATTTTCTTGTAGATGATAGAAACAATAGATTTCCACGCGATATCATTTTCTAATTAGTTCTATTTACACATTAACGTTTCTCAAAAGCATGATTTCTCGGATTGAATGTTTCATCGACAAGTAATTCTTTTCCATCCTGTAAATACATCATTTTTTTTTCATGATATGATAGAACAAACCAAGCAAAATCATACAATTTGACACATGTGATTTCTCACCGCGAAACGCATCTCGTGTATTCACTTCAATGGAAATCAGTCGGAAAAAAGCGTTTTATATTGAATCATCAAAAAGGTCTAAAAGATTAAAACATCAAATTCTAACAGCAGGAATGTTAATCAGGAACAAATATTAGATCACTTTCCGAAAAAGCCTCGTGACAAATAGCGAGCAGACGGTTTTGTATTCAAATCAATTTTATCGAAAAAATCATGGTAAAAGTTCAATAAAACATTTCCAAAGATACATATTTTTCTTTCTCCACCGAATTTTAATCTAGGAAAGACATCTGTTCAAAAGAGATTGATTATATTGACAATAGGATTACAGAACTTTTCCCGCTCATTGACATATTATATCACTCTCAAATATTGACACTGACTTGGATTATACAGTATGAAATGAACGCATAGGAAAGTGCGTAATCAACTAGTTTACTCGTTTTTGTTTCTATAAAGAGATACTCGATGAGGAAGACTAGGAAATCGTCGCATAGCGTTGATGACGTATTCCAGAACATGTACCACTTTGCTTTTGAGAATTTTAAGAAAAAAAAGGTTAAATGAACAATGTCCTGGCAGAACTTTAGTCTTCTTTAGACGGTATTTGAATACTAGTTCGAAAACATATATATTAAATCATAGTATTTTGTTAATGTATCAAAAAGTTCAAGATAAAAATAAAAGTTTTTGATGTAATGAAGGATTTGGGATTGTAGAGAGTACCATGTAATCTCA
This sequence comes from Adineta ricciae, assembly GCA_905250025.1. NCBI lineage: Eukaryota > Metazoa > Rotifera > Eurotatoria > Adinetida > Adinetidae > Adineta > Adineta ricciae. Next base: position 277,929 of record CAJNOJ010000093.1, read on the forward strand.
CTGCATTTTGTTCAATTTTTTATACATTTCTTGGCAGTAGTTGGCGGCACAAGCTTCGCAACACTCTCTTTGGTGTGCCATTCCACCGGGCTTGTTACTAGGAACATTTTGTATCCCAATAATATATGGTAAAACATCAAGGTCGCGTATGGGTCTTTTCTCATAACATTTTTGCAAAATGTGAAATAGAACACATTGAGTTATATACCAAACTTCATCGTTTGTACAAGATCCAGTATAATATTCCCTATCATCTTTGCATTTAGCACAACGTTGTCCAAAGCGTTTCAGTCGAATCAGTCCAAAATGTTTCTTTTCATTGCGATAAAATCGAAATAAAATCATAGTCCATGAAGATGTCCAGTCATGACCACCTTTACACCGATAGCTGAAAAGACAAATCACAGGTATCTACATATTTGTTTTTTATTTGAAAAACTGACCGGGCTTGCATTCGATATAGAACATCAAACCAACCGTCATAATATTCATGAACAACATTAGTCAGTCGCTGCATTATCCACCGATCCCCATTAGGCAGAGGATTGTCATAGAGACTCATACCAAGAGCTGATTTGAATGCGCCAAGTGACATTTGTATCCAAGATATGAATGTATGAGCTACCTGCTTTTCTGTAATTAAACACGAAAAGAAAAAAGCTGATTTCCGACTACTTGCGACAGTCACATGTTTTCATTGCGGCTATACAGAAAAAACAGAACACTCGAGGCATATACCGTAGCCATGCGAGTATTGCAAATATATCGCCTTCTCAATCTATAATTCAAAATTTAGAGCGTTTATTTTCATTAAATAACGAAGACGACAAAAATTAGCATTTTCACCAATAAAATACCATGAATTCACATGTATTATCGCGTATCGAACAGTATTTCAAGTTACATCAGTCAAATACTTCCAATTAATTATGCGACTTTATTATAGAATTTCACGGGATCGGATAGAGGTCGCAGACAGTACGCGAAAGTTCCTGTATAGTATATGACTTGAAATTTTACAGTTTGAAATATGTTTCAATATTCCGCGAAGAACGAAGAAAGATATTGTCATTTTCGTTTACACCAGAAGAATACCATGAGACTAGATGTATCGGGTGGGACATATTAGAATCTTCAAAACCTTTAGATGAAGAATATTATGCTGCACGGAAAAAACATAGATGTATATGTCGCAGTACCAATTAAAATTCAGGACGATTTAAAATTGTCCTAAAATTTTAGGAATATTTAAAATTGTCCTAGGAATAATTAAAATTTTTACACAGACATTTTAATTTTTCCTAGGCAAGTCTAGGACAATTTTAAATTGTCCTGAATTTTAATTTTTCCTGCGACATATATATAACACTGTTCTTGTTTGAATAAAATTCCAGAGAAAGTATAAACTTCGTTATGTTGCACAGCACTTCGAATGTATCGTAAAAAATTCATACAAATAGATGATATTTAAAAGGTTATGATCACATATTAAATTACGAATAGAAATGCCGTAACGTTTTCCAATTGATTTCATATATAAAACAAAAACGAATTGTCGACTGATGTTTTCATTTGCAAACATTAAAATCAAAGCGATGCAAATCGACCAACTCTGATTCATAGGTCTGTAAGTGATCTTTTCCCTGCCGAATTCCTTATCACGATCATTAGTAATGTAACAATCACTAAACTAGTCTATTGACATTAAAGACAATTCACTTGTGTCGATTATAATCTCTATTGTACATTGAAAACGAGGGCAACGTATCATTAACAGAACTCCATCTATGCCCTAATATCATTAGACAAAGTGCTTTCCATAAGATAAATATATATTCGTAACAAACACATCAAGGATGCCTGCCTTATTGATCTAACCAACACATGATATTATATCACTACCAGTCTCGCTGATAACTTGTTCGATTATTCAGCCAAGCAGTAAGTAAAACCTCGATTATTCCAAAGGATAATATTTTCGAATACAATCATTTGTTTCATAGCAGAATTTCGAGAGTCGATTGTTCGAATAATATTTGTTTGTGCTAAACGATAGCGCCCTCCTCATAGATCAAATGATTAATGACCAACAATATCTACCAATCATGTTATCGATCATCTCAAAGGTAAACAATAGATCAACAGTCGATATGTAAAAAGAATTTTTTCAGGCAAACTTCGAAGTTTTTCTTAAATATGAGTCAAAACCGAAAAAGTACACAAAGGAAAACATCGAGATTATCAACTGATAGTAATAATCCATGGCAAATTATCGAGTAGAGATACTCTATTTCAAAGATTTTCCCTTGACTTCAAGTTTACTTTCAGTCAGCCACCACAATCATCATCATCGTCGTCAACTAGTGCAGCTGTTCGAAGACCAATGTATCCAAATGTGCCAAAACGAACACAACGATTACCGTCGATTAATGAACAGTAATCATTGGCTCGATTTTCTACACAAAACTTTTCATCTTTCGAATTTTTAAGTGCATTAATACAAACAGATTCTAGTATATCATTCGTACCAAAGAATAAACATCCACGAAAGTCAAATGAGTACGAGACGTTCGTTGAATGTTGATCAACACTTTTAATATTTTCATTGTTTAGCCATGGACCGACAGCAAATGCGTACACTCGTTTGAATTTAGACTTAATTAGTAAATATACAATGCCTCAAAATGAAACACAACTATGTCCATTATCACCAACAGATAATGAAAATCAGATAACAAGAAATCCGAAATCCAAATTCAAACGAACGATATCTGCACTCGATGAAATGAATGAACACAATCACGACTCCAAACGAGCGAAATCTTCTGATGAAGATGAAGATGAAGATGAACTATCTCAACTTCTTGATCATCGACATACAAAACGGATCTTCTCCCAATCAGCAATTAATGACGATGATGAAGAAAGAAAACCTCCAGTACGAAAACCAACCGCTCGGAAATTAAGTAGCACACAGCAACGACCATTTCTCAACAACATACAAACACAGCCTGTGATGGCAACATCGTATCATTCGCCTGAAACTTTAATGATCGAACCTGATTTGGACACTGAAGATGATCATCTCCTAGATCAAGAAGATACACGACCTTCACATAATAGTCATACTAAGCTCGAAGGTAAATTCATCTTTTGTGTTAATCGTGCATAATCTTCAGTAAATCTCTTTAGACTTATTAAATCGCTCTCTTCCTACTGATGTGAATCTGCTTGATTCCTTAACTCCATCTTTGACCCAATCATCAATTCATAAAGATTATCATTCAGTTCGTTCGCCGTTATTTAACACATTCAAACGAGCACTCGAACCGCCGATTGATCATTCTTCTCCATGTTCAAATGGAATAGATGAAAGACAATCAACTACCTCGTCAGTCTCTTTATTCTACGACACACCACGATCATCGTTATCACGAACAACAACTAGTAATACGAATTCAACACCATCAATCATTATCAAACATGATCGTGAAACGCAAATATCAGTTCCATCCAATATTGATCTGATCGAACAGTTAATTCTTCAAACTAATCTTCATATCAATGAAAATTCAAATCAGATCGATTACAATCCAAATGAAATAGCAAAGAAATTCTTTCATCAATGCAAATCGTTTTCTACCATTCGCAAATATCCAGCAGGCAACATCTCATTCCGAAAGCAGTTTTTACACTTTGGCCGATACGAAATCGAAGTCGAATATCCGATCGACAATGACAAAGTAACTCGATAGGAATTTAACTGGTATTTTTCTTCGAAAATCGATTGTGTTTGCAGATGTCAACTATTTACGCATGTGATTCATGTTTGAAACATTTCTTCGGAAGTTCAATAGCATATCAACGTCATTTATTAAAATGCTTGTCAAGTCAACCACCAGGTAAACTTGTCTACAAAGAAAACGATTTAGCCATCTTCGAAATCGGCAAAACGAAAATGACAATGGAACAATGTATTTATATAAAATCTTTACATCGAATTACTAGATTATTTCTTCACTCGACCAGAACTGTTGATGATCGGAATACCGATCGATTTACTTATTATATCTTATGTCGACGAGATCCTATCTTAGCACAGTCTCAGGTAGATGAAACGAATAGTTTGGGATTTCATTCGACTTTTGTCATTTAGTCTTCCATCTATCGTTTTCTTGGTTATTTTTCTAAAGAAAACAACGAATTCGGTCACATCTTAGTCAACAATCTTTCATGTTTAACGATCCTTCCTCCTTTTATTCGTCAACTAAAATACAGTCAATTATTAATTTCTTTCAGTTATTTTCTTATTCGCTCAAATGCTTCTACAAATCAGATGTTCAGCACTCCAACTCGTCCAATTGATAATGACACACTTGCTTGTTTTCGAAACTATTGGCGTCATGTGATATTTGCTTATTTTGACAGTCAAAAATCATCTCATATCCAAACAGTTACACTTGATTCACTCGCACGGAAAACGACTATTCATCCTCATGATATTCTCTCCACTTTATATGTCAATAAATCGATTATTACATGTTTAACTGATAAATCCACGATTTATCTTCGAAATGATCCTTCGTATGCAATGCCATGTTTAAATGAACTTTTACTCAAGATTACGGAGCCAGTCGCACAGAACAAAGACAAGTAAAACTAAATAGATGAACAAAAAATTTGCTTTCTTAGTTTCTTTATGTTTTCAATAGGCGCAATAATTATGATCAGAGTGTAGGAGAAATCATTCTAGATTGATGTTTTGTTTTGTAGAGAAGAAAAGAAAAGTTTTCAAGTCGACAAAATAGTACATTCAAATTCATCAAGAAAAGCCAATCAACTCTCCATGTGATATGCTCTTTTTTTTTTAATCATTTATTGTTCTATTATCGTTCCATGTTACTAGTAAACAAACGTTTGTAGGAGAAAATAAATAATAAAAATTGATACATATAACATAAATATCTTCGCTCGTGTTCTCTTTTCATTCTGGAAAAATGTCATTCGTCTTTTTCTCTATCCTTCTCGTCTCCACCAGACTTCCTTGCCAAGATTTTCACAAGAAGATTATCAGTCAACCTTGATAATCATTCCATTCACGTGAATCGGATTAAGTGGAATATCTTGCAAGATGTTCATCATTTTCTAATTATCTACTGAGAAGCGTTATCTTGATTCTTTCTCTCCTGTTAGCTCGTTCTTGATCCTCATAGGCGAAAGAAGAAGGAAAAGAGAAATTGTGTAGATACACAAAGACTGAAGGTTAGAACTATCTATTATATATCGAACCGACTAGGAAAAAAAACAAGAAGATGTTATCATTAATTTGACACTTACTAAACACAGACGCATCGATTATTTTTTCCAGTTAAGCTTTAGATATATTTTGTTTGTGTTTTTATTCTAGATTTCTATTAATAGAAACAAAAGAAACGTGTCCACAAGTTCAATTATGCCCGTGTTTCATACACGAACTATAGAAAGCATCTTAGAACCAGTTGCTCAGCAGGTGTGTGTGTATATATATAATAATGTTGTCTTGATAGAACCATCTGTTTGTTCTTTTCAGGTTTCCCGCTTAATTATCTTACACGAAGAAGCAGCAGGTGATAGTAATCTTATGCCAGATCTTTCCAAACCTGTTCAAGTTGTTAAATCAGCTGTTGATAATCTTATTAAAGTTGGTCATGAAACATGTTCGACAAGTACAGATGATCTATTACGTGATGAAATGCCACATGCATTAGAACGTGTCAATCATGCTTCGACTCTCTTGATTAATGCAGCACATATACTTAAACATGAACCCAATTCGATAAAAGGTCGACAAATGTTAATTGAAGGAGCACGATGTTAGTCTTCGAAGAGAAAATTCGTTTTCATTCAGAGAAATTTCTCTCTTCTCTAGGTATTCTTCACGGTATATCAGCACTCCTTCTCACCTTCGACGAATACGAAGTACGAAAGATTGTCCGAATATGTCAGCATGTCTTCAATCATCTGTTACATGCTGAGAACATTGAAAGCATCGACGAACTTGTTGATTTTGTACAAGTAAATATCATCTTCTTGTCATTGATAACCGAAATCGACTAACATCTGCTTAACGTATAGAACTTAACACCTATTCTAACACGGATGAGTAAAGAAGTTGACCTACGTATAAAAGAACTAACACATGTGATTCATCGAAAATTACTAACACGATCCGTTGAACAAATGAAAACTTTAATACCTTTGCTAATTTCAAGTATTAGTGTTTGTGTAACATCGAAACACACGGGTAGAAAGTCAACCGATGACGAAATATTGCATTTGATAATGAATTTTGTTTAGGTGGACATACAATCGTTGAAGCGATAGAAAATCGTGATTATGTTGTAAATAAAATCAATGATGAACTCGGTGAAATCATTCGTATACTTCAATTGATTACTATCGACGATGTTCTTCTCAATGAATTCGATGACGATGAACAACATAATTTAAAGAAACTTCTTGTATGAACCTGCATTTTTCCATTTCAAGATACAAAAGTGATTCCAATTTTGTACTTTATGTAGAAAACTCTTGGTAGTCGTATGTTTCAAGCAAAGCATTGGTTAGAAAACACACGAGCTCGAGAAGGAACATTAGCAGAACGTTCACTTCGCGTAATTTTGGATGATTTACGAACGCACATCACTGAACATTGTCTCGACGAAGCTCAAGCGATTGTATTGATGCAAAAAGTAGATACACTATCACAAATGCTCCATCATTTGATACAATTACGAAAACACTCCAAAGTAATTTTAAAAGATGGAAACGTTTTCTTGGAAAAGAAACAAAAATTCTTGTTTTCATTTAGGGAAATTCTAATGAAGCAATTAGTCTTGCACGAGATATAGCTGATCAGCTTGATGATCTTTATCAGTCGTTGGAACAAGCAATTAATCTTTTGAGATATACATCTGATTATCAACGACCGGCAACAACAGTGAATGGGAAAGTTGATCAAGCACAACGGTGGTTAATGCAGCCTGATACAGATCACTTTGGATTTGGTATAACGAAGATCCTTGCTTTGTGAAATCGAACGAAATTCTCTCGTTTGTGTAGGTGAATTTTCAGTGAGAAGTCTTGTGAAAATCGGTCGCCAACTGGTGAATATTTGTGAATTATCCTATCGTCGTGATCTGATCGAATGTTGCCTTGCGATTGACGATCTCGTATTAAAATACAATGATGCATTACGACGACGATTGGTAAGTGACTTTCATCTTGGTTGTAAATCAGGTGGAACGAAGTGTTTGTTTAATCATACAGCCTATTAATGGGCCAGAATGCGTCATGATCAGTCGGTCATTATTGTCTTCTATTCATCAATTACAATATCGTCTTCAAGAAGCAATTATTTATCAAGTGTCAGATGATTTTATAGACATTACGTCAACCATAAAAAGTCTCCGACATACCGCATTGAAATCTTATGGTAGATCTTCGAAAAATCCTTCCTCGGTTATTTAACACAATTTTCAATTTAGATGAATTAAACCGGCAGGAAGCTTTCCAAACAGCAATACAAGAATTTACTAATCATTCAACAACATTAATTCAAACGGCACGCCTAGCGGCCAATGGTACATCGTGTCGGTCGAAATCAACGATTGAAACAATTAATATCACAGCTTCACAAGTTTGTTTATTACGCATTTTACGAAAATATTTCACATTTGTTCATTTTGTTTGTCATAGATTAATGATCTCACACCTCAAGTTGTTTATGCAGCTCGTATTATCTTCGGTGATCCAAATCGATCATCTACGACACAGGAACATTTTGATCTTCTCAGTGAACAATGGTTAACACAGATGGAGTATCTGCGAAAACATGTCGATGAAGCGATTCCATCCGATGAATTTGTTAAAGTGTCTGGTCAGTTATCATACATCTCTCTTCGTCCTTTTCAAACTCGAAATTATATTTTTAGAAGAAGCGATCATTCATGATACACAACAAACCGAAAAAGCTATTGCGGATCTCAGCCCTTCGATCATTGTCGATAGTACTTCGAATATAATTCGACGTGCGAATCGTGTTCTACTTGTTACTCAACAAGAAATTGAAAATTCGGAGGATAAATCGTTCACTCAACGATTGAGAAAAACAGCTGATGTATTAAAACAAAGTAAACTGTCATAATATTTCGATGGCATAGGAAAACATGCTTTGTCTATTATAGCTTTTCCACCGATGATCGCAGCAGCAAAACAATTAGCTTTAAGTCCAGATAACAAGGTTATACACTCGAAATGGCAGCAAACGAACAATGAAGTGATTAGATTTTTGTTTTCTGCTGTAGGAAAATTTATTTCTGTATTTCAGCTAATCGATGCTGTGGGAAGCGTTCGAGAAATCTTACAACCTGCATCCACCAATCTTACCAATAGTATAGCTCGTCTTTCATTCAATCCTAGTAACCGAAGTTGTATGTTTAATCAATGAAATCCAATAATTTTTCATTTATCCGTTTTAATCCTTCTCGTTAGCTTCGAGATCTCCACCTCTTCGGCCACCACTACCATCCGATGAAGAATTAGCCGCATGTGCTGCTGCTCCACCTCGACCACCTTTACCTCTGATACAAGAAACTGAAGAAGAAATGTATGAGAAGGATCTTCCTCGTCCACAATTCAATCAGCCTATACTCGTTCGTAAAACAAAAGTAATTTTAAGTCAAGAAATAAACATTTCTCGTGTTTCTAGATGGCCGCTCATGATCTACATCTATATATAAAACAGTATTCTAGTATTGATAATAAATTAGTCGCTTTGACGAAGAAAATGGCACATTTTGTCGCACAATTAAGTTTTCTCATTCGGTAGGATTACTTTAAACTAATTGATTTCACGTATTATATCACATTCTATTCTCTTTCGCATTATTAGTGGTGAAACAGGAACTAAACGTGATCTAATTTCTATTTCTCGCGAATTAGCTGATATGTCCGAACAAGTAACAGATATAGCCAAAAAGATCGCAAATGAATGTTCCGATCGACGAATACGAGCTGTTCGTATTTCATTTCTTCCAATCTACTAATTATCATTTACTTTTCTTTGAAAGAATCTCCTTCAAGTTAGTGAACGCATACCGACAATCGGCACTCAACTGAAAATTTTATCAACAGTGAAAGCAACAATGTTTGGAACATATGGTAAAACGCGTATCTTTTTTGTTAACCTTCTCTTTGACACTATTCTTTCACATGTATAGATGTTCTCCCACATAGTTTGAGTAAAAATGAACGTGCAATGATTTGTAAGAAAAAGAAACCCCAAAGAGCATGTTTTTTTTTCGACCTTGCTTATGAATGATTGAAAGTCCGTATAGATACGGGTGCATCAAACAAGATAGATGAATGTAAATAGATACACACAAATGAAATATCAAAGAATTTAACTTAGGAATACAAAAAGCTTGCATATGTAAGAACGAGCAAATAGTTTTCTTTAGAACATATTCTCAAGTAGTCTAAAACATATTTTTATAACTTCGTTGTTTTAATATGTCTTCAAAGACAAACAATGAGTTAATTAGAAATCACTTGTAAAAAGACAAGCGTGTTTTTCTTCACTTGCTAGACATTTCTCGAATAATATTTACAGAGTTTTTCAATGTCGATGAATTGATTCATTTTCCTTAAGAAAGTTTGATTAATTACCAAAAAAGAATAATTAAATTGAGATTTATATGAGAATAAGACTACTCAAGACAGATTTACCGTGCATGACATCGCTTTAGTTTCAGTTTTGCTGCTGAAATAATCTGCTTATTGATTTTGTTTAGGTTCGGATGAAGATGCCGAAGCAACTGAAATGCTTATTGGTAACGCACAAAATCTAATGCAATCGATTAAGGAAACAATCAAAGCAGTTGAAACTGCTTCCGAAAAGCTTTGTTTTGTTGTTGATGATGTTCATTTACGTTGGACAAAACGAACTCGTTAGATCTAATTTGGAGAATCTCTCGTTCTGTTGCTTTATTGTTCTTTTGAAAATAACTTGTACACAAATAATTTATTTATTCTATTAAAAATAGTAGAAACATATTTTCCTGATAATGATTTGCTTGTTTTCTTTGAAGAGAGAAAGAATTATGTGGATTTGTCAATTAATTTCAAAGAATTGTTCGACAGCAAAATTAGCTGCTGTTTGCCTTGAGAAGGTAATCGATTTGTTTGATGTCTATGTCAAATGTCGATGAATAGTACCTTCTTTAGAATAAATTGCAATCGTTCGTTGCTAATCTAATATCATCTGGTCAATTCTCTCGTGAATCGGACGTTCTTTCCTATGAACACTCATCTTTATTCGATTTTGCAAGTTATTTTCAATACTTCTCGTCGGTTATAACGAGTTTACCATCGTCGACGACATTTGGACAGATGCTGTTAGTAGCTGATAGAATCCCAACGACGATGAGTATTCTTGAAGGGTATGTACGTGAAATTTTTCAAAAATGCAATCGAAGAATAATACTTTAATCTTTCTCGCATTTTTTTTTTCTTGTCTAATTCTTGTTATTTTCTCGCGTGCTGTACTCTCCAACTTCTTCTCCTTTTGTTTCTATTGTAATAACGTGTCATAGTGGTGATGTGGGTGATGAAGATGTCGATTTCGTTGGCATATGATAAATGTTTAGATAAAGACATGCCTTAGCCAGCAGCAATTCAACGTTTATATTCAACAACTGCAGTCAGACACAAGTAAGTGCGTGCGACGAGAAAACATCAGCGTGATTATGATGAAGCGTGGAATATCATCAGTTTGGTTTCTTTTCGTTCTGTGAATTCTACGTTAGACTGACTTGCTAGTCTATTTATAAACCGAATCACATGCCGTTTTTTGTCGAGAATTTTCTTTTTTCTCTCCTTTTCTTGTAGCTTAGATATTCTAACAGACGTTCTATTCATCTCGCACACCAAACCAGCATTTTATCTTTTCTTTAGCTAATGCCAGTATCCATACCGTCTCAAATTCTACATTTTTTCTATCATTCTGACTATTATCTCTGAAGGGGTGTGTATATAAATTCTACGAGATTAACTTTACAAGCACAAATTCAATACAATTTTTAGGGCTTTTTTCTCTTTTTTTCAACGATTTTGTCTAAGTAAGCACAAGAAATTATTCTTCTTTGGATTTCTTAATCATATAATTGAGGAAAATGGACTTTTTATTCTCTTTTTTTCTTTCTCATTCGCCGTCTTGCTTCTTGCATTTCTCAATGCTATTAATGCGCAACCAGTCGTTTCACATTTTGTTCTTCGATTATTATTATGTACGTTTCTTCTCCATTCCATGCTCCAATTATATGACCTTGCTCCGCTCGACTTTCATAACGTTCTCTCTCTCCCAAGTCCAATTGAAGAACAAAAGAGAACTCATGGCTATTATTTCTATTAACGCTAGTATAATCATTACGAGTTCGCCATGTTTTCTTGGAATGAGACCTCAGAGTGGGATCTTCATCTTATGCGGAGGAAAAAATAGATGGGAAGAATAGCTACTCTACAGAGATGGATTTTTTCTTCGCTTACGTAATTCAACGTCTATATACTTCTTTTTTTTCTTCTTGTTCTCTTTTGGCTCAGAGTCGTCGAATTCTCGTTGTTTGCCAGGGCTAATAGAAAGGACACAGGCGCTTACAAAAAAATGAGGAGAGAGGAGAACAGAAAAGACGAGAATAAAATGATGCAAGGAAAAAACTTGCTTCACGACGAGCCACATTTGCGTGCTTCGCCTAACCACATGCATGCCCACACGTATGCGCACATACACATTTATATATAGATATGTATACTTTTTTCTTTCTTTCTTCCGCATTATCTGGACATATAGAAGAAAATGAGAAGAACAAAAATGCTACCACTAGATCCTTTTGTTGGCTCCTATATATCTGTACATCGGGTAATCTTACTCGTACTAGATAAGCCATTTTTAGTCTTTAGTCGATCGTCTATAAATCCGTATATACAAAGTAACGCGTTTTTCTTTTCTATCGACACGACTTTATGTTGATAACTATGAATAATGATGGCAAAATCGCACCTTGTGACAGATCAGAAAGATAAATCACTCGGATACGTCACAAGCAAGGGGAAACAATAGTAATACGACCAATATATTCTCGGATCATGCTAGTGACAGCTAAAATACAAGGTTAAATCGAAAAAAAAAGAGAAGCACAAGAAAATTGTGATTATATCGAGACGAATTTTCTTTTCATTCTTCTTAGTACTATTCTTCTGTAGATCATTAACAAAGACATCTGGTACAGGACAGGTTTCGCACTTTCTTTTCTATGACATTATAATTCATTGATTTTTCTTACAGTGCGACAGTTTTAAAATAGAAGAAAAAAATTCCTAGTTGAGAATTTCGCGCCTTAAAAAAGCAAGAGAATTGAAACATCCTTCAAAAATCTCGTTTTTTGCTGTTGTTTGTTGTTGTTAAAGCTATTTTTTGATTATTTTCCTTTTTTTAGTTTGATTATTTAAATTGCCAGAACACGTAAGATGTCTACCGAGGCAACTCAGCGCTTGCAGCCAGGTGATGGCACTGAAGATTCTACACAACGTGGTTGTACATCATGGCTACTCATCTCAGTTGTTGTTCTTACTGTGACAACTGCTTTTGTATTCGGCTGGGGTCTAGGAGCTCCTAATATGTATAACAAATACACCGAACCATTCTTGAAAGGAGAAGATCCATGTGCTGCCACAACAGTAGCGCGAACACCAGCCCCGTTTGCATTGGACAACCAAAATGTAGAACAAAGATATGATGCAGGAAATAATGAACTCCGTAGAGATGGAAATGATAATGTCAATGAAGAAGCACGCCCTTTATCCGACCCAGTCAAGGAACCATTCAGTTTCGTTCTTGAATTAGTCAAAGGCATCCCACAGACCGTATTTCTTATTGGTGCATTTATTGGAGCAGTCACAGGACCAATCTGGCCAGCGCATTTCGATCGTAAACGTACCGTTTTTGCTAATTACATATTTTGTTTTGCATCGTCACTATGCGTCTTATTATCTGCTTATTTGGGCAAAGCATGGCTTTTCTATTTGAGTCGACTTCTACTTGGTTATCAAGGTAAGTGGCATGTTCTTGATTTCTGGTGAAAAGAAAACTAATTAGTCGTTTTTCTTTTCTAAGGTGGCATGGCATGTGTCATTGTACCACCATTCATTGGTGAAATTTCTTCACAGCGTGTTCGTGGTGCAGCCGGCGCTGCTTTTCAACTTGCTTTGACAATCGGTATTCTGATTGCACAAGTTGTTGGCTTACCACCCATTGCCGGAACATGTACTGGTTGGGGTTGGGGCCTTGCCATTGTCTTCTTGTTACCATTGGCTGGTTTATTCCTCCTATTTCTTCTACCAAACTCGCCTACTCAAATGATCACCAAATACAATGATGAAGAGCAAGCAGTTAAAGATTTGAAAAAACTTCGTGGAACAAGCAATGTACATGCTGATTTGGATATTCTTCGTGCACAATCAAGACAAAACAGCGGAAACAAAACAGAATCATTGTCAATTCCTCAAGTAATTATTCCATTTTTTCCACATAGAATTATCATAGTTTTCAATAAATCTACATATATGTTTTTTCCATCTCTACTAGGTAATTGCATCAGCTCGCTACCGTTGGCCCATGTTAGTGACAGTCATCCTTCAATTATCTCAAGCTTTGTCTGGTATCAATGCAGTGTTTTTCTATTCATCAAAAATGTTCGAAAAAGCTGGAATTTCTGACAGCAATATTCCCTATGCCAACATCGGCACAGGAGCCATCAATGTAATTGCTACAATTTTTTCGGTATTGTTGATTGAAAAACTTGGTCGTCGAGCATTAGTTATCTATCCAATGGCTGTTATGGTCGCTGTATTTGGAGTTCTTACAGTTCTTGTCCAACTTAATGAAAGTCGAAACAGTTCAACACTCGGTTTAATATCCGTTATATTCATCTTGATATTCATTGTATGCTTTGCTGTTGGTCTTGGTCCAATTCCATTCTTATTCGGAAGTGAAGTTTGCCGACCAGAAGCTCGAGACAGTGTTCAATCATTAGGCTTAGTCGCAAATTACTTGGGAAATATTCTTCTCTCGTTATTCTTTCCTGCACTCAATTCAATTTTAGGTGGTTATGTCTTTTTAATCTTTCTTGTCTTTGTTCTCCTTAACGTTATCTTTCTCTGGTTTAAAATGCCCGAAACCAAAAATAAATCAATCGAAGACGCCGAACGTTTCTGGAATATTCCAGCACCACCATCAACAAAAGAAGCATCACTTCTATCACCAACCAATGCATGAAAAAGTTCAAAGCAAGATAATGTTTCGCATAAAAACAATGTTCTTTTTTTTGTGAACTAAGTGTAGTTTGTAGCTTTCCACTTCATGTGGTCATGTTTTCTTCTTCTTTTCGTATATAGATAGATCAGAAATCATACAATAACACGTAGAACAGTGCGTTTATCTGTATATGGCTTGCATCCTCAGTTTTTTTCTTCATTCTCGTTTTATTTTCAGTGTTGTTTGAGTTTCATTTTCTTCTTTTTACTCCCCTTTTTTCATTTCAAAGTATCTTGCCAGAAAAGAAAACACGAAAATATATATATATTCACCAAAATAACATCTCGCGCACTATGCTTACGTGTGTCTTTCTTTCGATTCGACATCATAGACATCCGAAGATTATGTGTATTATATTTAGTTCTCAACTGCCATCGAACGGACTCGTTATTATCGCTCGAGAACAATCTGAAGGACAAGGTAGTCGACAATGAAAAGAAAACATCCAGTACATATGACAGACGTTTATTTTGCTTTTGCAATGTGTAGGACGTGGAACTAATAAATGGACATCTCCATTAGGTTGTGCTTTGTTTACCATTTGTTTTGATGTTCATTTACAAAGTCTGTTGGGACAACGTTTATCTTTATTACAACTTCTAGCAAGTGTTGCTGTTTTACAAGCAATCGAAAGAACACCTGAATATAATGTATGATAATCGTAAAATTTTATTGAATTACCTCGAAAAATAGCAGACGAATCGTTTTTTTTCTAGGCGCTAAATGTTCGAATTAAATGGCCAAATGATATTTTCATAGGAAATGATTTTACGAAATTAGGTGGTATTCTAGCAACATCATCAATTTGTGGTAATTTTGCCTCGATTAATCTTGGTAAATATCATGATTACATTGAATTGAAAGATTGTTTTAAATTGACCTCTGTTTGTACTTAGGCATCGGTGTGAATGTTTTCAACACTCAACCATCAACATGTATCAATGATTCGATTGATCAACAGAAACCAATGTTGAACTTGCCTCATTTTACAACTGAAGAATTTATCGGTCGAACAGTTGCTTATTTGCAACAATGGGTTTCCCAATTATCCCAATCAAATATCCGACAAGCAACGATTGCCATACATAATTTTTATCGATTCTATGAATCCCATTGGATGCATCAGTAAGATCGAAGAAATCAGACTATTGTATCTACAAATAGCTCTGCTCTTATCGTAAATAGGAACCAAGAGGTCTTCGTAGACAAATGGCAAGAAAAAGTAACGATTATTGGTATCGACGAATATGGATTTTTGCGAGTTCGCAAATCGTCCAATGGAGAAACTCTTACACTTCATACTGATGCTCATAGTTTTGATGTTCGTCAGAATATCATTCGTGAAAAAGCTATTTGATTAACAATTGATTCCATATTGTGCAAAACAATATTGACACGATTCGTATGTGTGTGTGTCATTTGGATTTGCCGGCTTTCATGTGATATTTAAGATATCATTCTATGATTTTGTATTCGAAACAAATAAAAAGAAAAGAAATTATTATTCAAAACTTCCTCTTTGACATTTGATAGGACATTTACTTATCATAATATTTATATAAGATCATCTTAAATATATTGACAAAATATGTACAACAAATTGAACTGTTTTATGTCTACTTACTCATTCTGTACTCTCAATAACAAATTGATTGACGAAAACGCTTTAATAATAGTTCTAACCTAGTTGTTTCTGTCCATAGAAGATGTCGACTCTCTGAAATGTTTGTATTACTTCCAACCGTTAATTGCCATGTCTCGCACAAGGAAGAAATCGACGCAATGTATTAACTGCGTTCTTCTTATGATCAAAATAGTGACAATAAAAGCATCTTTGATGTTCTTAAGTATTCTATTACATACTGATCAGCATCTGATGAAGATAATTTACATCTATTTATACATGATTGATAAAAGAGAAGAAATCGGAGATGAGTGGTTCTTATGAAAAAATATTTTGAGTACATGCACCAAGGATATCGTCATCTGTACTGAACAGAGTATTTCACAGATATTTATTTTGCAATTCTGTCTTTGACGATTGCTCGTTTATAAGGAAATTCGAATCTATTAGTTGGACTAATGTAATCAATAATATCAACAAACATAACATATCCATCATCAAGACTAGCTAATCGAATATTATCGTTTTGTTATTATACTAGAATTGTTTGTTTATTTTATCTACTTAATCATTGTACCTCGGCATGTAGTGTAACTACTTAATTAGATTTACTATATTAACTCTTCTATGTTATATATTTGGTCTATCTAAAATAAAATTATAGTTCTTTCTGAAGTAAATCGATTAAATGTGAGATATTCTCGGATTTATGCACAAACCATTCTACCCATAAGTTCTCTCTAGAGACTTAATGAATATTATTTACGAAAAACACGAGAAATTCGTATGAACGTGCATAAAATCCTACTTTCCAAGATTTGTATACGACTATTCTTATTGATCTGTATAGGGTGTTTTATGATACAACCTTATTAATCACCCAGAGATTATCCATGCATTTGACAAAGCACTGTTTTCTATATATCATTGATTGATTACATGTAAATGAACACATCAATCAGTATAATAGATCGGATATTTTAATAAATACAATTTTTAAAAAAAATTTTTTTATTATAGATGGCAGGCGAAATCAGTTGGTACATGATGAGATGACTCATGAAGCACGGAAAAAACCAACTACAAAAAGCCTTCAATTTCAAACTGATTTATATTGTATTCAAGAATATTCGGCGTCGTATACACAATGCTAAGTATAAGAACCTGTGAAGTAGCAGTTTTATTGAGAATAGCTTTGTATTTTTTGCGTAACCCTGTCATTTCATTTGAAAGCCTTTAAAAATGAGTGACGTCAGGTCGATTTATGCAATGCATAACATTGGGTCAGAGTGCTAGTTTTCCTCTCGAATGTTTTTTATTTGAGTCATTAAGTGCTATTGTTAAATGTAATTTTCCAACTGAAGGTATGTTACTGAAATATCTCAGATGTTATATGAAAGCTGTGGTTTCATTCAGAAAATTCCCTTTACAGGTTTGGTTATTTCTTTTTAGTTTTGTTTTTCTTTCTATTCAATCGCGTCATGTTGGGAAATAATTAATCATGCTCGAAATCGTTATTCTTTTACTCTTTTATGACGATCGAACTATGACTTTTTGTTACTCATCTCGATGAATAACTGGTGGAAGAAAACTTTCTTAGTATTTATTGTAGATTTGAAAACTTATTGGGTATAGACTGTTGTTTTTCTGAGCAAAATGACTACGAGCAAACCTTTAAAAGCAGATGATCAAACGAAAACACCTTCGTCATCTGAATTTGTGTCATACGGATATTCAGTATACGAAATGGAAAAAGTACTAGGCAAATGGAAGTGTGTTTTTTGCTCGAGTATTATCAAAGAGCCCGTTCAATTCGTAGAATGTGGTGATAGAAGTTGTCGAGGTTGTTATGAATCTCGTCTAGCAGCATCACCCAATGGTAAAATCATTTGTCCTGGACAAGATTGTAATGTTGAGTTTGATAAAACTCAAGTAAGTCTTTTGTATGATTTAAATAATAATCTCCCAATGTTTATTTTTACTTAAAAGACTATGAATGATCGCGCGTTTAAACGAGAACTTGATAAATTGGAAGTGACGTGTGTACACAAAGGTGATCATCCCAGTTGCTTGTGGAGTGGACCGTTGTATACGTATCAGGTTCGTATAGAAAGAATTTTCGTCAGGAATGTTGTTCTGTATCTGTGTAGGAACATCTGGATGCAAATCATATTCATTTTACTTGTGATGAATGTCAAGAGTCGTTTTCTACTGTTCTCGCGTTAAAAGAACATCGTGAAAAATCATGTCCAAGTCTATTTCAAAGATGTCCTTTAGCTCCATACTGCAGCAATGAAATGGTAGGCACATAAAAACCTGTATGAATTCTTTTCCATTTTCATGAATATAGATCCGAAATGACGAATTCGATGCACATTTACTTTCTGAAAAACATCAAGAAGCGCTTGCTTTAGCCCTTATTGGAAAGTACAATGCTCCAGAAACACATGATCAAGAACAAGATATGGACACAACATCTGCTTATAACGAACAAGAGAAAGAAACATCGGAGAAACTATCTGAATTAGCTGATAAAGTCCAACAACTCAATGACGATACCATCAAATTAAGTCAAGATTTTGTTAAAGTAAATGAACTTTATCAAGTTGCCAGCCAAGAAGTGACTTTTTTGCAAGCGGCATGTACAGAAAGAAATATTATCATGTCCAATCTGCAGCCGAAGCAAGATGCCATTCAAAAAGACATCGAACAAATCAGACAACATCTTGAAGAAAATCAACAGACATCGATAGACGGAACATTGACGTGGCGAATCGAGCGTGTAGCTGAAAAAATGGCTGATGCACAGTCAGAAAGACAACCAAGTATCTACTCTCCCATGTTCTACTCTTCAGCTCATGGTTATAAAATGCGTGCTCGTCTATATTTACACGGTGATGGAAATGCACGACGCACTCATATGTCTGTATTCTTTCTTCTAGTGAAAGGAGAATACGATCCATTGTTAACTTGGCCATTTTCACACAAAGTAACATTCTGTTTATTTGATCAAACAGGTGCCGGACGACATATTATCGATTCTTTTCGACCTGATGTCAAGTCGAGTTCATTTCAAAGACCAGTCAATGATACTAATATTGCAAGTGGAATTCCAAAATTCTTTCCATTACCAATGATTCAACAAGATGACAATCCGTATGTTCGAGACGATACTATGTTTCTCAAAATCATGATTGACATTCATGAAACTCCTAAAGCTGTGTTACCATTCGTACTTAATCTCAATCCAGGCTTACCCAACCATGTTCAGCACTACTTAATCAATCAAGAAAAAATCAAACGACAACAACAACAATCATAGTCGTAACAGGGTTCCATGTTCATATAAAAGCAGCTAACACTATTTAGTGTCCAAAGAAATACTCGATGAATGTCAAAATTGTTCATATTTTCGATGTTGAAAATATCTTCTTAAGTTACCTTTTTTTTTACTGTCATGTTTTGTGACTCTGTTCATATTCTTTAAATTTCAACAACACAATATTTTTTAATTGGATAGCGTATTCAAGAGATTGATTTTGACTTTCAACCTTCAATGACCAACAATGTATTTTTCTTGATAAAGCCATATCAAATTCAATGAAATATAAATCTGTTTGCGTATATGAGAGATATTTTGTTTTCAAAATTGATGAATAGATTACCAAATATGATTTCCATATCTTTTCTCACGTCGGATATGTCTTTCAAAAAGAACTTGTCTCTGTAGTATAATTGAAAACAACTGAAAGGCTTTATTGAAATACTATTGCCTAATACAAATGACCTCTTATAAAAATCATGCCTTGTGTCAGTAGGAGTTCCTCTTCTGAATGTCACTCATAATCTTATCATGATTTTTATCATAGTGCTACGACGCACTTCTGTGTTACCGATAAAAAAAATGTTTAGAAAAACACGAGAGAACAATCTGTGCAAGTCGTGATATTATTTGTCTTGCAGTGATTTTTACAAATGAAGAGAGAACTTCTCAAGCAATAGATAGCATACCATTTAATTCAATTTCTTGCTCTTTGCAGATCGAATTTTGCACTTCTTGGAATAAAATTAATCAATAAGTTTTCTTTAGAATCTTATGAGAAAAATCTATTCTCTAGAAAAGACTTTCACGATTCCTTTCATCACAACTATTAATAATCCTTGATTTTATCGTTGTTCTTCAATTTCAACAATAGAAACTCGATTACTTCTTACCTCTTTCTAATCGTACTATCGAACGAGTAAGTTCCCGTATGAAAACCTAAACATTTACAATCAATCTCGAACCTATCAGAACCTTTTCCTATAGTAACACATTCGATCTTTATCTACTCAAATATCCAACATATAGATCAATGATTAATAATTGAAATTGAGAACAACATGTTCGACATGACAACACCATTCAATTGTCTTCACAGAGAAAACTGTTAATACTTGATAAGATGCCACGATCTACCTGATATAAACAAACTGATAGATATTGTTAACATTCTTTTCACTTCATTCATAAAATAGCAGAATGACATATTATTTTACATATCTTTTTTTTTCAAAGTAAAACTCGTTGTTGAATATTTAATAAATTCTTTTTCCTACGAACATTCCTCATGTGACACCATACATTCTTAAAACAGTAAATATTCTATTAATATAGACTGTTCTGTCATGGATGGATGAGATCAATAATTCAAATGAAGTATATATCATGAGAACATGATAACACATGGTAAATGTTCAGTTCGTTTAACGAAAATGTAATGAAAAGAGTCATTTTTGACAGATTTTCTTCTTATCTCTTAGATTTGAAAATGTTAAGAAACGCGATACTTTTATTTATTCGATTATATCATAAACTAGGTATATCAACATAGGAAATTTCGTCGAAGGTCAAATACTAATGCACTGATCGTACAAATGGCGAAATAATGGATTTACACATGAAAAAAAAACTGCATTCAGCACTTGATTTCATATGAATTAATATTGAAATGTAATTCTTCTCAATACAAATGTCTATGCGTTCTTTTCTGCAGAAAATTGTATCCAATTGAGGATTAATCCAACTTCAAGAAAACTTTGTTCCTAATTTTCTGACCTCTGGACTCTTAGGTCGTTTATTCAAACATAACCATCCTGATTTAATCATTGACAACGTGCAGACAGACAATGAGTTCTTTTCTCAACATTAATCGACTTAACGACACATTCGGAAAACATATGATTATTAACTATATCTGCATTGACAACATTTATACAAGAAAAAAAAATCTCGGTTAGATTAGAAAACATGTCCTATATACCCATATGGATATATATAGAACACGATGATAACATGAAATGCGCGTTGTGTATATCTTGAGATATATATTTGTTAAGCTAAAGGGTTTTGTAAGAAATTATACATTTGTTCCCAGTGGGAATGTTCGATCTTCGTTTGCCTGTTCTTAACTAGTTGATTCTTGCATGTTATTTCGTCCTTCCTTTTGACTTATTCTGTTAATTATTGCCATCAATTTTGTACGGATGTCGTTCCGAAAAATAAATCACCTTGAAGAGCCGTCACTCGCACTAAATGCATCTCGAGAATAACAATAAC
>CAJNOJ010000093.1:299628-364387 GCA_905250025.1 Adineta ricciae
TTAGGTGCCGCTTCCTATGTCTTAACACACGATAAATCTTTCTCCTATTCTGATATTGACTTCATATTTCGTTGTGATTTATCATCTGAATCAACATGGACACAAATCAAAACAACTGTCTGTGAATGTTTAGCGCGACACATATCCTCGACAAATTCAACGACTCAATTATCATTTTCTCCAATTATTATTCAAGCAGCATATGTAGAAAAAGTTGTACGTGTCAGTAATCCATCGACTAATGATTCCTGGGCTCTGATGTCGTTGTGTAATGTCAATGGGCAAAATATCGAGTTGAAATTTGTCGATCGATTGAAAAGACAATTTCAATTCAGTGTAGATTCGTTTCAAATCCTTCTCGATCCACTGCTTGATCATTATGAACAAATATCGAAATATCAACAAACATCGAATAAAAAGCAGCTACATTACAATCAATATAATTATCATTCCAAACAATCCTATGGTAAGTATCAGCTGGTCTTGAGAAGAAAAAAAATCGAACGACAGCTGTAGTTTACTGATGTGATTCTTTTTCCGTCCTGAATCGTGTGCTTTTTTATCAATCAAAGTATAGACGAGAGACTTGCTTGTTTTTTGTATTCAGATCGCGTGCGGCAAAAAAAGAGTTGAGTGGGCGAATGGAAGAGCCTTAATCAGTGTAGAACTAGAGATAAAAATGGGATATATACATGTAACTAATAAAAACCCACGCGATGAATAAGATCAATTGCATATTAAAACGCACTTCAAATAAATGAAATGATGTTTTCTCTTTAGATCATCGTTCATCGAAGAATAATCGTTATTCATCAATACATCGTTTGCCATCCATATCAGTCGAATGTGTTTACGGAAGTTTCGAAAGTGCTCTAACTCATTTGAATCGACGATTGATTGCCACAACATCACCGGAACGTATCTGTGGTGGAGGATTATTGAAATATTGTCTTCTGTTAACACGAGGTTATCGTCCATATGACAATGGCATTGCGTCATGGCAATTGGAAAAATTAATGTGTTCAAGATTCTTCATTGATTATGCTGATATAAGTGAACAAGAATATAAATTATTAGCTTTTCTCTCTTCACATTTCTCCAATGATGATTCAGCGAAATATCGTTACTTGTTACAACTACGTTTAATTATCGAACGTAGTACAGTTTGCTTAATGGCACATGAACGGAATCTAACGTTGACATTGATAACCCAACTTGCAACGGATTATTATTACCGTTTATATGATGAATACAACAACAATTATAATCTCAATGGTGAAACAACAACTGCTGAAGTCACTGTGCCAAATTCCATAACCATCGATGTGATTTATCACAACGAATGGGATGAATGGAAAACTTTACATACTCCAGCGAAAAAGTCCATTCAATCACAACAAGAACAAGAAAAACAACAACAACAACAAGAACAAGATAACTAGTCAAGATGTTCGAGTAATTATCTAAAGAATATCCGGTCATATGATCATTCCTGATCCAGATAGTTTTAGCCAGTATTTGATTTATTTTCTTCATCGTCTATCAACTGTTGTGATTGTACAGACATGCTGAAAAATCATTGATCGATTCGAATTGAAACACACACGACTTCTGTATTATTTATTTGTATGTATGTGTACATGTCATCATCATCTTCTTCTTGATATTATTATTTACAAAGAAAAAAAAAGAGAATTCTTCTTTTGTTTGTTTTCTTATTCCTATTATTTTATTCCTATTATTATGTTTTTCTGTTTTATTGTTCGACAATACGCTAGAAAAACACAGGTCGCGAATCATTTGAAAAAATGAGAGAAGAAAAAAAATGTTTTATCAATACTAACACAGCCTATTTTTATGTCGTTACCGTTTGTTTTTTGTTGTTTCTCTCTGGTGCGTTTGAAAACACTTTTCGTCTCTATTTTGGACATATAAAGAAAAAAAAAGACAGATAAATTATGTAAATAAATAAAAAAAAAAGAAATTAGTTCGACATATCGTTCTCTTCTCTGCCAATGAACAATACACTTTCGAATAACAAATCAATAATATTTGCTAAGAAAGCGATGTTTATTTATTGATCAATAGCAATTATTTTACCTGAAAATGCTCATTTACGTATATTAGTTTTATTTTGATCGATTTGTACTATTACATAATTACATCTATTTTTCATTCAATATCGATTTGGTTCGTCTTGCATGTAACGTCATCTGAAATGCTTTTTTAGCTTTCCTAATACAAATATTTTCATTGTTTATACTGAGAAATTCATCGAAAAAGAAAACGAAGTTCTTCATTTACATTTGAATTCGATTAGAGATGAAAAGCATGTTTCAGAATCAATCGGGTTATGTCAGTGATGGAATTCACGTTTCTTATCGCGGAGAACGGATCGATTCGATGATCGCCATGGCATTTGAAGATATCGGCTTCGGCTATGCTCGTGATCCTTTCCGGGTCTACTATGCCGGTCATGTGATCGATGGTGCACATTCGCATTCGTTCGAAACTCTCAAAGATGGATATGCCAAAGATGCTTATCATGTTTATTACGAAGGTGTCAAAATGCCTGGATTAATGTCATCAACGTTTACGACGTTAGGCAATGGGTATGCGAAAGATGCATTGAATGTTTATTATCATGGTCGGAAAAGTGAAGGTACTGATTGTCATCTATTTCAATCAAATTCGACATGATTCATTTGTGTACATTTCGTACAGTAATCGAACGAAAAAAGACGTAATTGAAAATAAATCATTAGCATTTATAACTGATAATCTACGTTTGTTGACAGGCATAAACATGATTATTTTCATGTCTGTCGTATTTCTCGGTGAGGTGAAATATTTTTCCGAATCACATTTTTGAAATACCTGCGTAGCATATCTAGTTATATGTAAATAATTGATCATTAGTGCGGAATATGTGATTGGGTGAATAGATGACAGATGTACATACACTCAACTGATAAGATACCACGGATGATGAATCTAAGCAAGAATAAAAATAATTATGACAAACTGTAAAGAAGAAAAACTGAAAGGTAAACAGCATTCACCTGTAAAATTGCTCTTCCTTCCCTTTGATGTCCTTCATAAATCGAAAATAAATCACGCCAATAGTATCATCAAAACTGTTCTGACTTTCTTTAATATATATTCATTACTAGCATTTACACATTTCTACTTGCTTTCAATATGACGTTGACTCGAGACAATTCCTTTGTATCGAATGCATCAAATGTAAGTTTAATGCCAGTTATGGTCGATTATTCCGTTTCGCAAATAACTCCATATATATTTGTTACTGCGGAAGAAACAGCTCGGCAATTTACTACGGTATTTTCTAATGGCATCGGTTGTGTTATCAATGTAGCAGATGAACTTCCTCAGATTATATTTCCTCCTCAAAGTGGCATCGAATCGTTGAAATTTCCTATTCTGGACTTGCCAACATTTCCAGCTAATCAATACTTTGATGTTGTTGCCGATCGTATTGCTGCAAATACAGCAGCAAATCGACGAACACTTCTCTACTGTCATCATGGACGTTCACGATCGATCACATTTATCTTAGCGTATTTAATTAAACATTATCGTTTATCATTATCGGATGCATATACTTTGGTGAAGCAGAGACGACAGATAGCTTTGCCTAATGTTGGCTTCTGGTCACAATTGAGAAACTATGAACTATATCAGCAACAACAACGAATGACTCCTTTGCCAGTGATGAGATCTGCTGTGGAACCAATGACATATGGTCAACATATGCTCATTAAACTTTCGGATGGTGTTCAACGTGTTTTAGGTCAAGATCCATATTCATCAGCGTTTGCGTCGTCACAGGCACTCACAGCACCAGCGATTGTATATAGAAAACCTCATTATCACCATATACGACGAAATCCAGTGCCTCACGTATCTTTGTATCATCACCGTTCACCCCATGGTGCATATCATAGACAAAGAGCGTAAAGACTTGATTTTTCTTGTTTTTGTTTTTTAATAAAAGTATAAATCGTTTTGAATTTCTTTTCTTTTCCTATAGATTTCTAAATAAAACTTCATAAACAAACGAAAAAACATACGACAAGGTTACACGCATTGTCAACTATCTCCATCTATGTTCTTTTTTATTATATGGTTTTTTGCTACATATGCTATGATTCATTGTCATCGTTGATCACCTCTCGGTCGCTCTAGTCTTTTTACTAGATGAGAAAAGAAAACATCAAATAAGTCAAACCAACCAAACTGATAATTGTTCTTCAAATAGAAAACTTCTTCCTAATCTTTATAACCTTTTCCTCCTCTAGATGTCATTTGTTCAAGCATTGAAACGTTTGATTACAACGAACGATTCATCATCAACTTCTGGAACAGCAACAGCAACTAACGAAACAAATCAAGCTATCCCAGAGAATCCTGCACATACTAATCATCTATCTACAAATGCTAACGGATCACAATCGACGATATCTCCGTCGAAATCCAATGAAAATTTCAAACCACTCAGTCAAGGACTACAAAAGAGATATGCGCGTGGAGTTCAGTATAACAGTAAGCAACGATTGTACTCAAGGACATCTTTTTCCTAGTTAAGAATCGAATATTTTTTTGTTTTCTCTTTTCAGTGAAACTAGTCATACGCGGCGAGTGTAACACAGGCAAATCGGTATTATGGTCACGTTTACAAGGTACACCATTCATTGAAGATTATGTTCCCTCAGACGAGATTCGTGTTGCAACAATTAATTGGTCGTCACGCGTTTGTGGCGATGCAATTATCAAAGTTGAAGTCTGGGATGTGGTTGATAAATCGCGAAAGAAACGACGTCCCATTAATCCTTCACTTAAACTATCTAATTCAATCGATGCTGCTGTCGCGGAAGTATCGCTCGACGCGGAATTTCTTGACGTTTATAAAAGTACTGCAGGAGTTCTAATGGTCTACGATATAACCAAACCATGGACATGGGATTACATTGAGAGAGAAATTGTGAAAGTTCCAGCACACATTCCAGTTCTGGTTATTGGAAATCAATTGGATATGGGTCATCATCGGAAAGTGTCCACTGATAAATGTTTAAGTTTTATTGAACATCTCGATAGGTAAAATCTGATTGATCATCGAATGAGATTGACATTGATTTGATTTTCAAGGGGGACGATGGGTTCTGTTGTTCGTTATTGTGAAAGTTCACTGCGAAATGGCTTTGGTCTTCAATATATTCATCAATTTTTAAATATTCCATTTTTACAATTACAACGCGAATGTTTGCTCCAACAATTACAAATCAATGCACGTGATATGGACGCATCCATTGAAGAAATCGATGCATACTCACGTAGTTCAGAAAATGATTACAATCTATTCATTGAGACACTCGCTAATAAACGTCGAACAAAACAAGAAGCGCTTGCCGGCGATGTTTTAGCTAAAGCGAAACCGTTAGAAGAAGCTAAACGTATTCACGATGAAGCCGTTCAAGCGGCCCTATTAGCTGAACAATTACAACAGCAACAATTTACATCCAAACCATTGAATACAATTGTACAGGTTATTAAAAAGACGACGGAAACGCCCGCAGATCCGATTAAACCGACATTAACTACTAAGCAGAAACCACCTGTGGTTGCTGTACAACCAATCGTTCAACAAGGTAAATTAAACACGTTTGACTAAGAGAAAAGCTTATTTAAGATTTTAGTTGTACCAAAATCACCTATTCATGATAATTCAACCGATAATAGTATGGAAAAACAACATCTGCCATCCGATGAGTACTCTGAACCACCTCCATCATCGAATCCATTGGTAGCATCCACTGTTGATGATTTTGTGCCTGATGATAACGATTACGAAACATTTCTTGTTGATGATAATATCTCTCCGCAACAGCATTTATCAGCTGATCCATTTAATCGGTCAACGGCAACAAAACTATCGACAACGGATGAGTAAGCGTGTAGCTTCAGTATTTTACCTATTGAAAAAATGCTCTTTCAGTGAAAATGAACCGGCCGTCAATCCAATGGTAAAAGGTTTCCGCGAACAATTAGATTCCGATGATGAACAACATCAGCAACCTGTTATGTAAGTTGCTTCTCTTCAAAAGTATAAATAACTATGTATGAACTATTGCAGAACTAATGAATCTTATGATTACGAACCATCATCACCAACAATTGAACCTGTAAGTATAATTTGTCTTTGAAAATATATGATCGAACTAAATTTTAGGTCTCTAATCCAACATCTCTCCAACCATCACCACCTCCGCCACCTATCTATCATCAAATATCAGCCGATGATCTCGATTTTCTCGATCAATTATCTTCATCAAAACCCAAAAACTTGACCAATGATACACCAACACCAGGTACGACTCGATTTCCGTTACGTGTTGACTAAACCTCTTGACTGCCTTCCAGATTCCCAAAGTATTCACAGTGATGCAAGTGCTACAAAACCGAAGAAAAAGAAGACGACAACAAAATCGAAAAAAGTAAACCTTGTTGACAAAATAATCATCAAGTTTTCCTATTGATTATCTTTCCTAGGAGGAAACAAGCTCTACAACCGATACTACAAAAATAAAAAAGAAAAAGAAAGCTTCATCTACGAAAACAGCTATTACTCCGGCAATCGAATCGACTATTGAACATAACGACGAAGACGATTTAGAATCATTTCTGGCTGACGGCTCAGGAACAGCAAATCGTAGGAATGACAATGACTATGAACATATTTGAAACCAATCTATTTATTTTATCGTTATCATTCATTTCCGTTTATAAAAAAATCTTGATCTAGTCCATTTAACGTTACTTATCATTCTATTTTTTCGCAATAAATATCCTTTGTTGTCGTTTGTTTCGCTGTATTCTTTTTCTTTTCGTAATATTTATCTTCAATGTATTTCTAGATCATCAAACAGAGGAAATAAAAATAAACGAATGACTTCGCACAGTGGTATGAAAGACTTGGAAAGAACTTTCATCTTTTACGA
Source organism: Adineta ricciae (assembly GCA_905250025.1). Lineage (NCBI taxonomy): Eukaryota > Metazoa > Rotifera > Eurotatoria > Adinetida > Adinetidae > Adineta > Adineta ricciae. The sequence goes on from CAJNOJ010000093.1 coordinate 306,648, forward strand.
TTGAATTTCTCGTTTCAGGTGTTTCATGTGATGCTTGCATGAGAACGAATTTTCCCGGTCGACGTTACAAATGTTTATTATGTGAAAACTATGATCTTTGTGGAGCGTGCTATGACGTGGAAGCGGAAAGTCAAAACCATAAAAATACTCATCCAATGCAATGCATACTAACAGAAGCAGCAGCTGGTTTGTAAAAACAATGATCGTTTGCCAGATAGGATTTGGTAATTTTTTTCTCGTAGAATTGTTCTATTCTGGCGAATCCACATCCCGTCGTACAGCAGTATCATTGACATGTCCGCATTGTGGATTGTCTGGTTTTATTCCACGAACATTACTCACACATTGTGTGGAAAAACATTCATCAACATCGGTGCAAAACAAAAATAGCCAAGTTGTTGTATGTAAGACCTTCATTTTCTTTCGGATAAAAATAGAGGCATTTATTAGTGGTGTATTCAAAACAGAAGAATTCTCTAAATTAAGCTATTCCACAGAGGAGAATAGGATTTACATTTCTTTACTCATCAATAAGTGTTGTTTCATAGATATTCTATGGTTATTTTAATCTTAGATGTGTCCAATCTGTGTGACATCGCCATCGCACGGTAATCGAGCGCGATTTGTTCTTCTTGCGGATCATATTGCTACAGTCCATGATGGTGGTGGTGATGAAGATGTGACACCTTCATCGGCCGCGACTCAATCTCGGCGTTGTGAAAATGAAGAAGTAATTTGGCAAATTATGAATTGACGTCAATAACGATTGACTTTCTTTCGAAGGAAGACTCGGATGAAGATAATGAAGAAGAAGAAGAAGAACCATCTTTATACGATCCTGACCATCGAGCATTTATTGAAGAGGAACATCGACGTCAAGAAGCTGCTCGTCAAAGACTTGCCCATGCCTCATCGTTAGCAGCCGCTAGAAACGCTTATACGGCCGCCTTTAGTGGAAATAGTAACGCACAACGACGTCCACTTTCAAGACAAACCGCATTACGAGGTTCAAGAGCAGGTCTACGAGGTGAAAGAAAAACATGATTTCAAGCGATACTAAATTTCTCATTAAATCCGTTACATTTTAGGCTATTTTAATCATTATCCGTATGGTGCTCTACCACGTACAACCACAGGATTTGCTTCCAGTGCATCACTTCGTAATCCACATGACACATCGAACGGTACTAGCAATCAAAATACAGCATCAAGTGATCAATATGCTGCTCTCTTCGTCTCTCAAGATCCAATGCTTGGTAAACGATAGAACGGTTGATTGAAGAGTGAAATAAAATTATTGATTTCATTTCATGCAGAATTTGTCTCTCGACTTGTGAATAATCAACCATCGTCATCTACTCCATCGATTACTTCATCCAATAGTCAATTTCTTTTTGGACCACCAATTCCTGTTCATGTTCCATCGTCAACAGTAGCGTCAGCTGATTTCGCACGTATCCAACAACAAATCGAAAATAATGAATCAATGGTTCAAATCAAGTATACTTCACATCATTCATTCGTTCAAATCTCACCTGAATCAATATATCTTCTCTTTCTATCCTAGATCAACTTTACTAAACGCGAAACAAAAGCGATCTAGTCACGCTCAACAACAGTCATTATCCTCACAACCAGTGATTATTACACATCCATCGGGTTATGATTATCAGCTATGGCAACAGCATTTTCCCGCCATGCAACCAACGTATAGCAATCCGAATATCTTAAATGGAGCTATTCCCCATGATCCAACAGCAGCAATGAATAGTAATCTAATCAATTCTTTATCAAAAAACTCCCAACAGTCTTATCGAGAGTATGATCCTCGATCGCTGCTCGGCAAGTACGTCTTTCTAATTTTTCAAACCAAATCAAACACTCTTCCTATCATCTATTCTTCGTTTGTTTTTCTTTCAGAATCCTACGAAATGATCATGATGTAAATAAAGACGACATGAATGAAATTCGCCCACAACAATATCAAGATCATGTATCATTCTTTCAATCGATTCTTCTCTCGACAATGTTAATGAATATCAATGATGAAACAAGTCTAAATCACTTGTAATTCCACGTCAACAAAACCATATCGAGTAGAAAATCAAGAATACACGTAGAAGAACAATTATTTTTACTTGATCTTTTGAATATAGTAAACCTGAGCAAGTTTATCTTTTCTCTCTCTTCTTTTTTTTTAAATAAATAGTTTCTTATCGACAAGTCGAATGATCTAACATGTCTATACTTGTAAAGATATTAATCATCGACATGCCATATGTAAGAAAATAATATAAATAAACTAATTTTCACTCCTACATGACCGGTGAATGTGCGTTACGAAGATCAATGTTTTATTAAACATTCCATCACGTCTGACTTCTGTTTTTTTCTTGGCTAATCGTTAAGTACTTGCATAAAAGAGTAGAAAACAAGGATTAATCAATTCAGATTAAGATTAGACATGAGTCTACGTCCACGAGAGTGTTTCACTCATTATCACCTCATAGTTCTAGCTGGTCTTGTAGCCGTTTCACTTGTTTTAATCATTGTGGGTGGTTCACTCTCGGCTTGGTGTATTCGATATGGAAATACATTCGAATGCCATTCATTATTACACTCCGAACGAGCTTTTTCATGTCTTTTCAAACTAATTCCAACCGGTGCTGTCCTTTGTTTAATTATTTCCTTATTCATGTTCATTATTCTGATCATCGGTCAAACCTATCTCGAATATTCAGGCATGGCAAAGAAAGAATATCAACTTGTCGCTCGATCTGTTAATATTCTTGTTCTATCAATCGCTATCATATTGATTATGGTTGTACTTCTTCAATGGTTTCATCCACCAGCACATTCGACAAAGAATATTTTAATTGGAATGATTCCATCGCAGAATTTAGCAAACAATACAGTCAAACAAGATTCAATGGTTTTTGTAACAATTGCACCGGACAATCCATCATATTTGAAAGCAATCGGCGCTCAACGTGAATCCATACTTACATATCACAAACATTTTCATCATGGACCGAATTTATTCTTCGCAGCGTTTATTATCCTTTTCGTCGCTTTACTTGGATTTGTTCTTGGACATCGTATGTCGTATTGAAACTAGAGAGAGATTGTTTGTATTTTTATTGAAATGATTTAAGGAACAAAGAACAAATAAAACACGAGCTTTCATTTTGCCAAGTATCAACTAAATTTGTTCTTTGTTGTATTTCATAGAAGCGAGGAGGGTTCCCGGTGTGTCTTTTGTACTAATTTTATTGACTTTTCAGTCTGTTGAAATGATAAGTATTGTATTCTCTCTTTCTTCAAAACAAAATCAATCAGACATTTTCTAAATTCAAATTATATTTCACAAGTAATTCATTGATTTTCTCTCGAAATATTGTCTCTTGGCTGGTATAATCCAAATCACAATCAGATTCGAACGTATACATCTTCCTACCATTTCGGATGGTATTAATAATAAAGGGATGATACTGTTCCATATCAATCAATAACAATGTCCGAAAACATGCATAAACAATTGAAAATGAAATTCGTTCATCGTTATTAATAAACAAGGACTTAATAACAGAAGTAATCCGATCGGTAAGACAAGACACAAAGGAATATTTCTGTTGAAGTTGATGAATTAAATCACTGGCTTGTTCTCGGATAGTCCAGATCATAGAATGACTAGTTGAATCATTGATGGATGATGTCGTATCAATCTTTGGTGTTTCAAAGATGCAAATAAGACAAGTTAATAACGACGGAAGGATTGTATGAAGATATTTATCAAATGAAAGAAATCGATTGTTTAGAAGATTCGTTAATAGTGATAAAAATCGAGAGAGAAAATCGAAATCATGTAAATGAACATTTGTTTCGATGCCTTTGGAGATGAATAAGAGTAATCGTGGTAAAAGTGGTTGAAGAGCAGCATCAGATGAAAGGCAACGGACTGTATTGGATTGTTGTTGATCAGTGCCATTAAAATATGATTCAGTCAACATTTTAAAATAGAATTGCTGCTCGAGACTTAATTCATGTCCAAGTAATGATGAAAATGATGGTATCGTTGGTATTTGGTTGTTAATTGTTAGACGACGTGCAGATAAATTGAGAGGACAAATTGGTTTAATAGTTAGATTATTCTTCGTTAACGGATGAACGTGTTCATCGAAGTTTTTGCGACTAAAACAGTATGAAAATCAATCGGAAAAGTTAATACTAAGCGAATCAATTACTTTATTTGAGTTGAACTTGCCAAATGAAAAAGTTGTTGTATCATAGGAGATTGTTCACTGAGTTCAGCTGATAACGTCTTTTTCTCGGCATGCGGATGATTTAAATGATCTTGAGAGAAATTAGGTAATGGGTTTTCTGAAGTTATCGGTTGTTGTCCATCGATTGCCAACCAGTGCATCGTCAATTCAAGTTTCTTAATCGTTCGTGATAATTGATCATTCGATTGAATCAACGATGATATAGAAATGACACAAGATTTCTTCTCTTGCACATCGTTCTTAAGTGATGAATGACGAATATTGCGATTCTCGAGTGCATTTTCAAAGTCATTTACTCGAAGACGATCACGTTTACAAGCGCGTGCGAATGTTCGTGTATCAATAATGAGATTTCGAACAATGAATAACAATTCAATAGTTATTTCTCGGATACATTCAGTCGAAAACGTTATCGATGATTGATATCGTATCCACCAATCATTAGGCAGATTCTCTAACCAGATCATAATGATCAAATCAATCTAATTAGATTTCCCTCCGTTTATGTTGATGATTCACGAAGAATTTATAAACTGAATTGAATATAAAAAAACATGGCATAATTGAACATTGATGGTATTTACAAAAAACTTATAAAGAAGAAAAGCTGAAATGAAAACATTCATCTGTATGACAATAGTTGATGCCAATTTCATAATCTGCATATCTTATAGATTGACTAACCCACGCTCATACAACAAATTCATGATAAAAATCTGCACAACAAACATGAACAAGCGTTATCTAATGCTCATAGTACATATAAATTGATTATGTATTTATATTTATGATCTTTGTTTGAGCTTGTGATCAAACTAAACACGATGCTATTGTTCAGTTGCTTTGAAATCGTCAAGAGCATGATCGTCGTCGTCTAGTAGAAGATTTAAATGTATTTCGAGCGAAATATCAACAAGCAACTGATGCTTGAGAATACGATTTAAATCTAAATGACATAACTCAATCAATAAATATTAGCTGTTTATATTTTGATGGCGAAGACCGGAATAAACAAGATCGAGAAAGAAAACAAAAGAATCCGATGACTCGATGGATTGCTGAGCAGGTGGTGTACAAACAATTATAATAAAATCAGCCGATATCTCGTTTGTTTAGTGTCGTCGGAAATGTCTTGAAATCGAAGAACAACGCATGACTGATAGAGCATATGATTACAATCAGCTGGCGATCGTCAATCATATGAAAACCCTCGAAGCCATACAAATAATGCGACGACGCCAGTTAAACAATAACGTCAAAGCATTCAATCAAGTATTAGTAATAAATCAATAGGCAGTGTATTACTAAATGAATTCATATTCGATTTATCAATAAGCTGAGCAAAAAACAATGTCAACGACGTGTAAAAGAAACAAGAGATTAAAAACATGTTAATAGATGAAATCTTGACCGAAAATAAGTACTTATCGAAATCTCAATTTCGTACTCAACGTTGGCTGTTAACTCATTTGAAAGACATGTCGTCATCGAGTTCTACTCGTTGAATTCAAAAGGGCGAGTTTAAATCATTTTCTGTGTACTTTATGCTGCTCGTTCTGTACTCCTCTATCCGTCACCGACATCTGCACACGAAAAACACCAAACATTTGGATTTCAAGCACCTGGCTCGTAGCTTTTTTTTTCTCTCTCATCGTAATAGAATAGAAACAATAAATAAATGACGTTACGCATGCATAGACGTTATCCTCATCGTATAAATAATAGCTGAATTTTACTCACAGACCATTTCTTCTTTTGTTTTTTTGTACTTTTCTGACAAAACGAAAATCGACGTAAGATTTCAATGGCTCAAGGACGTCTTCGCGTGACCATAGTCGAAGCAGCCAAACTTGTTGATAAAGATAAAACAGATTTTAATGATCCCTATGTGGAAGTTTACATCGATGAAAAGACTAAACATCGAACTAAAGTATTAAAAGATGTCGAACGACCCGTGTGGAATGAAACATTTGAATTGTAAGTAATGAAAGCTTTTTTTATTCAAATTTCATATTTTAATTTAGTAATACATGGCCAAGTAATGAATATGTTCATATAGATGTATATGATGAAGATGAAGGCAAAAAACCTGATTTAATCGGTTCAACGAAAATCGATCTCGATGATGTTATTAAAAAAGGACGCTTTGACGATTGGGTTAAACTACCAGGTTTTCTCGGATTTGGCAGTCGTGGCGATGTACATATTCGTATGACATTCGAAAAAACATCCACAGAGTAATGTTATTTATATATACATGTACTAATTTACTCTGTATTTCTTTTTAATTTGTAAAAAAAAAGGAAACAATAAAGAGTTTCTCTCATGCATCACCACAAGGTACATTATCGACGGATGAGTTACATGTACCACTATCAGACGAGGAAGACAAGGAATCTGTATCGACATAACTGTCATTGTCTGCTGTTGATGTGACGCGCGAATTGCTCATACGATTCCGTAGTACAACAGCGGAATGAAGTGCATATTTTCGATTAAGATGAGTACAGCTTGATCGACGAATATCACTGTTACTCGAATAGCAGCAATGTGTGATTAAACGTGAAGGTCGTTCAGAACGCAGATAATGATAGCGTTGACCTTTTTGAGGATATACTGGATTGGACTTGATCTGTTGAATATTCTGAATTTTACCGTAAATCGAAAGAAACATTTTCTTCAAATCATGATCAGCACGACGGATTTCTGACTAGAAAAGACGAGAACAACAAACACATGAGGTATTTACTGTTCTATTCAAGGTTGTTTAGACGTACTAGTTCTTCTTGTATTACATCGAGAATATTTCTCGATGATGAAGATGAAGATCCCTGATCGTCTTTAATATGATTTAATGATTGGTCACAGAGTTGACTTGTCGATTTTGATAGATATCGTTTAGATGAATCTAATGATATTGTTTTATTCTTGACAATCGAATACGATGGTGACAATGATGATGATGATGATGATGATGAATTGTCTTGTACAGGTGTAATAGATTTAGATGGATCATTGTTGGTTAAATTCATTGGATTTTTTGTTTGTTGAGAGTTAATTGGATTGACTAGAGTTGGAGATGAGAGGTTCGGAATTGATGGAGTTGTCTGTTTGCTCGATGGTGATGATGGTAACGGTGGATTCGGACGAATGCATGCAGATTCATATGTATTTAAACGTTCCTGTATGGTGGGTGCAGTTGTCCGTCGACGTCTCGTATGTGAACTAGTCGACTCTGATGATGAACAATCTGAGGATGAGAAAAAGCCTGAAGTATGACTGGATGTCACATCGAACAATATTGGTATAATTGTTGTTGGACTTTGGGATAATGTTCGTAGAGCAGATGATGATGGTTGTGTTTTGTCGATGATTTCAATTTCAGATGGATGACGACTGTAAAATTTGGCATAGAATGAACGATCACGTAGGAAAGAAGGAAGGTGCATTCTAGAAAAAAAAGACCTAGAAAATGTTGTTCATTACATGCAACTCGCCATTGAACTCGGAGCTAATTATAAGCATTCTTTTTCTAAGAATAACATCTATGCCTATTGTACGTGTGTTCTAGTTGATGTAATATGTATTTGGCCGATTCTTTCTTCTGTTAACAGTGAATCGGCATAATTTACTATGTGGGCTGAAGGGTAGGTTTAATACAGGAGAAGTGAAGAGAGAAGTTCAATCTACTGATGTATATACGTTCTTTCAATAACGTATAGCAATATATTGAATAAAAAAGGAACACCTATAACTCACTTATTCTACAACAACGACAAGTGATTTGACAATAAGTATTGAAATGGTAAAGTGTTGAATACTAGTGTCTGCTGAACGCGAATCACTCAAAGAATAGTAATCAAATATTGCTTTGTATGCGCTGTTATCCAAACATATTCATAAGATGCGTTTGTGTACAATATACAGGTACATCGATCATACGCATCTAGTACGATTTTATAATTATAGATTATTCGTAACGATGGTAGTACTGCGTACTTACACGTCTAGTTAATAGGTCTGTGCTCTACATATAGATGTGTGCGTACATATGTGAGTGTGTGCATCAAAGAACAGACGTGAAACCATTATTACTGGATCCTTTTACACAAGAAATTCAATAGAAGAAAAGGAGAGAAATACAGAGAAAGAGAGAGAGAGAGAGCTCGCGTGGCTTCAACTACCACAAAGAATGAGAGACGACAACGCTCATGCAGTCTTTTTTTATTATTGTATATTCAGTGATGTCTATTCTTACCTACTATACCTGTTTCTAGTAGGGAAAGAGAAGGAAGAGAAGAACGATATTCTCCCCCTCTCTCTCTCTCTCTTTTTGTCTGATTCTCTTCCTTTTTATAGTAGTCTGATCCATTGAACGATAAAAAAGACGGTGATGACGATAGCAAAAGCTAGACAGAGACATGCAAAGTGTCGACTGTCACTATCGGTCAACAGACGGACAAGCTGAATAGTTATATCATTTATGGATTAAAATGTCGACAATAACGACCAACTGTAAAAGAGACATTCCTTCATGTTAAAATCATGTTGCACACACAGACAGACACATTTGACTGCCGGTTGATCCTATTCAACTACTGCATACTTGAAAAAACCCGACAAGGCCATTATTGTTAAATAATGACAAGTAATACAAGAGATCGAGATTATAAAAATGAATTTTCTCCAATTTTTTTTTCTTTATTTACTTGACAAATATTTTCTTTTATGTTATACTGATTTCTCTTCATTCCCGTTCGTTACTCTTCTATAGATTGAAAAAAATCACTTTTTTCCTTACACTTCAAAAAACATATACATATACACCGAAAAAAAAAGTCATCATATAATCAATCAAACCGGTGCTTGCTATCCTCATACAAAACTTTACTTGACATTAATGTTCATTCTTGCTGATTCATTGTCCTTGTAAGTTTTATAGCTAAGTCAACAGCTAACATCATATCATGACACAATTTTTTGTCATATTCACATCCGTATGCCAGTTCATGATTGAGCGTCGATGCATTTTGAAAACTTATTATATTGGATCATTTCAAAAAGAAGAGACATGAATAAAAAAAACACTTCACATAATTAATGACATTATTCAACAGTTTGGATTACGTCAAACTTTGCTTTTTTAATCAGAAGATCTTGTTCTTTTTTTTCCCCAAGAAAAAAAACCCGATGCACATCTACGTCAGTATGGTATATAAATCGCTCAATGATAACAAACAGTTGACTTCATGACGCAATACATCACAATCCTGTTACATTAAAGAGTTTTGTCATTGATGAGCTATTGAACCCGTTGAACGAGAACAAAAAAGACTTTGCTCAACAGTTTTTTCATTATCGTGAATATTGCTTCCATAGGGTCGATGAATGAACTTTAATCAGTGGGATAATGTGTAAGTCGTATTTAATATGCTTGTCTTGCATTTCAAAGTCAAAATATTCGTGATGAGGGCTGACAAAATACTTCGGAGATTAGATTGAATAACAACAAGTCAGTTTCATCTTGATCAAGGTTAACAGATAACAATTGTGATTGAACGGCATCTCGAGTGAATTCTCAACTATCGATATACACAGTCTAAAAGAGAAAATGAGTTTGTATGAGGAAAAAATATTGAACTTACATCGACAAATAAAGATTTATTTGATTAGAAAAACAATGAAATCTAAAAGATGAAAACAGAAGATGCGATGATGGTTTTTATTCACTTTTTAATCGTGTTGATAACTGAACAGTTTGTTCATTGGAGAATTGTTTACTAAGTTTTTGATCTAGACAATCAAATTTCTTGTAAATCTCCTCGGTTCTATCTTCAGTTCTTTTCAAATCTTTCTTATATTCTTTACACAGTTGTCTCATTTCATCACGAATAACAATAAAGTCAGTTAGCTGTTTTTCTAATTCAACAATACGTTCTTGTTGTAACTGATTTTCTTCGCGTAAACGTTCATTTTCTTGTTTAATGTCATTTAGAACAGATATATCAACATTTAAGCCAGTCTGTTGACGAAATGTTAGTTCTTCGAGATCACGAACAAGTAAATATTCACTATTCGAACGTGCAGTTAAAAGCAAAACTGGTTCTTGATGACCGTTGAGTTTCGTTAATTGATTTAAAGTTATTTCACGAATATCACAATGTGGAATAAGACAGATATCAATGTCATCAATGTTGGTTTTCGATAATAGCATTCGATGTAATGAGAAAAATTCACGAATGAGATCATCAATTGGTAGTGTCTAATAGAAATATTCATAGAAGGAAATAGTAGTGACAAACTCGATAGAACATACTTTCGAACCATCGATAAGTATACGCGCAGTTAGGGGTTGTTCAGTGTAGACAAGACGAATAGGTTTGTAACCTTTTTGAAGACAAGCTGTTTCATTGCGATCAAGTGGTCGAAGGCAAGTCGATCTTTCGGAGAAGAACAGTCGGAAGATTGATTAGAGAAAACAAGGAAGTATTTACATACGAGTTTGATGCCATGATCCACGATATCAAATAATTGAATTCATGTACAGAGTGACGTGACAATTGAATAGTAGTAACTGATTCATTCATTGACACTTTGTATAAGAGAATCAACGAATGGAAATTTGTCTATCGCCTCTCTATAGGCGAGCATTAGAATATATTTTATGTATGAGATTTGCGTCGATTTTGATATATTTAAACAAAATCTATTATTAAAAAATAAGAAAATAGCGTCGCTAGTAGATGGCGTTAATTCCTGTTCAATTTCACGGACGTTTCATTGAAGTAAAATACACTTCTATAAATTAACGACAATGAAACCACAGCACATAATCTGTTCGCTATGCTAAAGTGAATTTTATGCTTTTTTTTAAAAGTAACATGGCCGTCGTCACCTTATTTTATCTGACGATCGATTCTCATGGATGATTTCCGTAGTATTTCCATTTCAATGAAATGTACAATACTCTGTTTGATAAAACTACTCTTGTATGGTAGATCTTGATGTACTCTCCTGTTTCTTCTCTCAGAGTCGAGAAAGTCCAATGTTTATAATAAGTGCTGGAACGTTGAAATCAAATTAGCTTAGAGTAACAGGATTTGCCTCCAGATATCTTTCAGCCGTGATATTACAACGAAAATATTAATTCTTTCATGAAATAGTCTCATAGTAACTGTAAGATTAAAAGAAAGGATTCCATATAGTCCGATGGATCTATTTCGAACACTTTTAAGAATTGAAGAAATTTCAAGTGATTTCCTGTTGATTTTCAATAATTTTTTCTATATATTTCAGATCCTAAAGTCACTTGGAATAATAGGTGTTATATTTGATCTTTTCACATAATGTTACTTGGATAGCTTATGACTCATCCGACTTTTACTGATCTGTTTTTGAAGCAAGAACCTTTCACAGAAGTCTTATCGACTACTTACCAGTTCAGTGACCTCTCTCAAACAATATGGAGATTATTGAGGGAAGAGCATGCCACCTGCGAAGATTTTCTCATTATATATTCATTCATATTCGAAAGCAAATTAATCGACTTGTTGACATTGATTCTCTACACTGATAGGTAAATCATACAGAATAAAATAGTTTAAGTGTGCGATATACATACCGAAATCTAGAAAAGCCCTGTGCAAATGAGAGGACAAAGTATCGATTAATATTTTGCATAACAAACTACTCACAAATCCATCCAATGTTTACAGAACTCGTGTTAAACTCAACAATTGTAGGAGATCTGATGTAATGAATATGACACGATTTAAATGCATCTTTCTTATATCTATTCCGACTACTGATATCCTTTAAAATTGTTTTTCGAATTCGGGATGACTATTCATCAGAGTAATCGCCATACATTCCTTTTAGAAGCTTTACATGGTAGTTTTCTGACAATCTCCGATGAATTTGATGGACTTCTAACTTTCATAAACTTTGAATGTTACACTGAAGAATGTATAGTTTTCAAGATATTTAATTGAGGTTGGGAAAATGGTTATAAAAAACTATCTCAAACCTATGAAAGCGGCTTCTTTCACCTCGAGCTGCGCATAAAGGGAAATATAAATTGAGATGCTTCTATGAAACGGGAACATGTTGATTTTGAAATCATTAAAACTAGGCAACATGTTCGTAGTGAAATCCGTGTCATATAACACTTTCTAAGGGACATAAATAGCATTTGGAAAAGAAGAAAACGGGAATAAAAATAGTTTATGAACAATATTTGATCTATTTTCGTTCATCTCTCTATCACAAATCAGCACTTTCAAAATATGTAGGCACAATCACGCTCATATATTTAACAAAGCAGATAAAAAGATAAAACGAACAACATAAGTACAAACGAGTATTGTGATGTGAGTGGTACTGATTATTGATACTTATTCAATTTATTTCTGTGTTCGGTACAACTTGATTATTGTTCAGATTATTTGCCGCTTGTTGAAATCGTTTGAAATGTATATCAATCAAGACATAACCAACTTGTTTACGAAATCGTCTCGAAACCGCGTAGAAAACATAGAACGGTGTCTAAAATCATCATTGAAAGATACTTTCGTCGTCAACAATTAACTTACCGCATAGCTTTCATAATAAAATAAAATTGTTACCGACTGAATCATATTATTTCGCGCGTGTAATACCGGATCTTGTTGAAGTGAATCTACAGTTAATGCATAAATATTCACAATTAAATACGGTACTGTCAACAGAACAATGAAAATCGCTTGAACTAATACCATCGCTGATAATTGCCGATTCCGACTTGAAATTTCAATATGTCGATTGCGATTGGCGTTAGTGCGACTAGTAAAAAATGCTAGTGAAGCAAAGGTAATCATGATAATAAGTGGCAGAAAACCGAGCAGGAGAGGGAAATAGAAAAACGAAACGTATTTAGCAAAGCTCGAGTCAACTATTTGGCATACGTCATTTACCGAACCAAAATAAAGCAAAAAGGGAATTCCGTGAATGAGAAAAATAATACAACTGATGAAAACATGTCGATGAGCTAATTGTAGACTACTCAATCGTTCATGTTTCATTGACACAAACTGATCCACTATTGCTAACGACATACAAGTTAAAGAAATCAAAGCGGAGTATTGCACGGTAAACATTCGAAGCTTACAAAACCAGGATACTCGTGTTGGATCAACGTAAAAACCGTAGGAAAGTATTCGAATTAATAATGAAGTTAACAATTGAGTAACATTCACAACTGAAGCCGTCGTCAGATAAAACACACACGGAGTTGATCGAAATGTTTTCAATGTCATAAAAACCAGAATGTTTAGAAGACCACCGAAGAAGCCAGTGATTAACGTAAAAAAACCGAAGTAGATTGTCATAGATTGACTGATCAACTGATAGGAAAAGATACTTGATGAATTTGACATTGAAATTAATGTGCACTTGGTCACAGTGAAGCTGTCTTAATTTGAAATGATGAAAAAGTGTAGATTGTCTTATTTTGTTTGGTTCTTCAGTTATTCTTTAAATATCGACTGATCTAATTAAATAACGATACATAAAAGAATTAATATAATAATTTTCTGATAGAGTGGAGTTCTGTCATTATGAGCAGTTTTGATCATCAGAGCTATGGAAGCGTCTTGCCGTCTGCGCTGTTTTTTCATTAGTAATAAAAAAATCATTTTAGCTATATGTTCTATCTACTCGCTCGACTATTTCGAACAATTCATATTTAGATAAAAGATGGGAATCCAGTTTTGAATTACCTGCGATGAAGTCGCTCGCATGATGGATGTGAAAATGTTAGATAGAAAAAGTAGAGAATCTGTTGATAGGTTACAAAGAGACAATTCCACTTATTCGACTTCGTTAATATTTATGCATCAGTGAATTCTGCTGAATAAGAAATTCACCCTCTTACTATGGTTGATCGACTATCTCAGAAGCAACACGTATGCGACGCAATTTAATTTTCATGTTGGAAGTTTGTGATGGTATATTGAATTTCAAGAGACTGTTTTTATAAAATAAGATTGCCGTTTAATATAAAAGATATTCTGAGAATTAATTGTACTTATATCTTGGATTACTGAATACGCCGAAAGGACAAAATATATTCACATAGGGGCCTGGTGACAGTTGAAGGAAAATTCATTATACAGTCTATTTTTATACACAGTAGTGAAATTAATGCTCCGCTGGCCATTCTTTGATATTTGTTCGTTCAATATTTCTCAGACGGGGAGTATTGGGTTGAATATCGCATTGTTGAAAAAACCAAGCTACTAATGTACTTTGATTGCTCAGTTCAACCAGTTCATTTTCAAGTTCAACTCGATTAGTAAAGTCAATCGAGACATTCTAGAATATGAACGATGAACAAAAGATGATATTTATCTTTTATGACAAGAGACATACTCTTTTCGGTGTTCGTACGACTGCTGATCGAACAGTCTCCTCTCCACTTTCTCCACCTAGCGTATCCAATTCTTCTTCAAGTCGACGAATCTTCTTAAAAACTAAATTAATAATGAAGTTTAAAGTGTCAAATTTTGAAAAGATACGAACTTTCAGCTGGAGAAGAATTTTGTCGGGCTGCGTTATCGCTTGTTAACATTGTTGCATCTGCACGAATTTTCCAGCGCTTATACGTCTCTGGAGTTGCTTGTGATCCTAAACACCTTCAATTTCTTATCGTTCTTCGTCAAAACGAATTATACCTGACGCCCATTCAGAAATGGTACTAGCGATGAATTCCTTGAATTGATCCGTGAAATTCATTCGTGAATCGGGACAAACGTCGAAATACATTTGGTAGACAGATTGAGATAAATACGAACCATAGATCTTGAATAAGCAAAGGTAGTTATGAAGAACTTAATGAAAGTGGAAAGAAAAACGAACATTGAAAAATTTATCTCGAAACCACGAATCAACCGACAATAGTAGCTGCACGTAATTTTTTGCGATACGTGTGAAATATTTCTCGCATTCTTCATCAGTATTTGTTGGTTTCTATAAATAAACTCTGTACTCAGTGATTATCTCCCGAATAATCCTATCTTACTGCAAAATATCGCAAATAAATCCACCAAAACGCATCAAGAAGTATATGTTGACTCGTTTCACTTCGAACAATTCGATTCCAACAAAAGAGGAAATTCTCCTACATAAACAACAGAACATTCATGTACTTTGCGTGAAGAAAGTTCGAACTTTGAATTTTTGTGCTAGCGAGACTTTATTCAAAATCTCCACCACATCAACAACCACACTGAACACTCGATCGTTGTATAAATCGAGTTGAAATGGCTTGTAACGGATATTTTCAACTGTTTCACGGTCATTTTCATTATCACGAACTGAGAAACTTGTAAGAATCTGTCGTCGTCGTTTAAGAACTACGCCTAATTCACTACCGGGATCGACATTCTCTAGTTCTACAACAAAAAACACATTCAATTGACAGGTATTCAATCAGTTTTTGTCCATACCTTCGGCGGTGAAGTCAAACGAACGAGCGACTGGTTTCATCGGAATAAATAAATCGGTTTCTTGTTGAAAAAACACATTGACATATTCATTGACAATTGCTTCACATTCTCTAACTCGATCTTCCAATGGTTGCAAAGCATTTAGATTCGTTTTAAACATATCCGAAAATTCCTATGAAAGACGAGAGATCGTTGAAACATTTGCCGAAATAATCGATCAGATTACCTACGTTGTAAAAGTCATCAAAGCTATTCGGAAGAATATCGGTGGTTTCGAGAAGTAGCGGATCTGTCATTGGAAAATTCGCCTATAGAGAATTGAAATGAGAAATCAAATGAGAAAATGTATCTTACAGTTTTTTTACTATGACATAACTCATCAAATAGTTGTAATTTTTTCGTTTTCGAGTCTTGTTCATCCATTCTGAAATGTTTCTACATGGGAAAATAAACAAATATGTTTGGAAATCGAGAAATCCTATTGAACTTAAGTCACGACGAATTTAATGTGAATAAAAAAAATAAAAAGACAAGATGAAAGATTTCTGAAGACGTTTGAAGCAAAACGAAAAAGACCTTGTCCATTTATTTGTCTAGAATTATGCATTGGCCATCGCTGTTGGTGTACCACGTTGTCGGCCAACTTTAACCGCTGTTATTGTCATATCTTTGGATTCATGAATTTGTTGCTGTTGCTTTTTCATATGTTCAACAAGTTTTGTAAAATGATTGCGAGAAATCGCATGTTTGTAACGAATCTTTTTACAAAATGGGTCACTATAACTCTACGTTAAAGAAAGGAGAATTGTTAATGATGAAAATTGAATATTGACATACCGTTTCAGGATCATCGAGTTTCATATGCGCATTTGCTTCTTCAACCGTCAGTAGAATACAATTCCAAGGTGTAAATTCTTCATGACGATTCCATCGAACGAATGTTAACGTATAAATATCCGATTCTTCACTCAAAACCGAATGACTATCCCAGATATTTTTGAACATGTATTCCATATCATTGACCGTTAGTAAAAATATACAATGAGCTCCATCATTATGACCACATTCGTCTTTTTCGACCTTTTTAAGAAGGTATCTATTTGAAAATATTCATCGAATAATGACAAAAGAAGCAACGTTCATTGGTGCATACTTGAATTTCGTTTGATCAGAGCGTTTATTGGCAATATTTTCCAGGCGAATACATTGTCGACATTTGCCAATCTTAGCATTTGTACTACTAACTGAAAATTCCGTTGAAGGATAGTATTTTTGACAACTACGACAATAGAATGTCTTGTATTGTGCAGCGGTAACTGGATCTTGTGGTACCTAAGAAGAAATAGTCAAGAAACATGTATCCGATTGATAAATTAGGTCAGTATTACTTTGAGATGTCGAACAACACCTGGATTGAATGTTGGTGTTTTAATATATTGAAGAAATAACGTTGAGATTCGTTCACGAAGGCCGCTTAAGTTCTCTTCTTTTGTTCCACGCATGAGGAGATCAGCTTCACGATCGATCAATTGAATAATCTCTTGAGTAATACGACTGTCATGTTCCTAAACCGAGATTCACTTTTCTCTACACAAAAGACTCAAAATCTACTCTACTTTGACAGTATGTTTCAATGTAAGAAGGATATCTAATCGTTCATCAAGAGTTAAGAATTTCATTGTGACCGTATTGTAAATCTGCATTAATTCACGTGCACGAATCGAATAAGGTGTACTAGAATTCAAACAACTCGAGTCGTATCCAATCAACAAAACAACTTACTCCATTTCGGTAGTGGTTCCATCTTTATACTTCCATTTTTTCGGCTGGGCAACGCGTTCGAGAAATCGTTGAATATTCGCTTCTTTATTATGTCTAGACGCTTCACTTTTATACCGATCAATCGTTGCTAATAGTTCGGTTTCTTCATCAACAAGCAATGCTAATGCTGCTTTTCGAGCTACAAAAAAATCCAATTATCAACTCCGATGCTCAGACATTCAAGTTATCATATACCAGCTCCTTGTTTTGTTGCATTAATTTTCGCAATTTCTTCTTCACGCCATTCTACAACACAAAATTAAAACAAAATTTGCTTTTCTCACTCATTCAAGATTAGTTTTGTACTTTCGAGTGCAGCGTAGAGTACATCGAAATCATCTTTTGTTCGTGGGTGTAAACGCCGTTCGAGATCATTTTGATATCGTCGTTGACGTTCTTCTGCTTGCTTTTGTTTTTGTTCGAGTTCATATTGAACTCGTTTTTGAAATGCTTCTCGCAGCGTGTTCACATCACGTTTGGCCAACCAACGGCGAAAGTATTTTTGGATAATAATCGCCTAAAATTGCATTTTCTCTTACACGGGAATGAAGAATTAGGGTCTTTTTTACCTTCTTTGTTAGGATTTCAAAACGTTCTTCTGCTGTTTGATATGGTTTCGGTGTTAATAAACGATCGTTTTCCGTCGAAATGTAGTATCCCGGTTTACTCATTTGTGTTGATTGTTCATTCGTAGTTTGAATAACTCGATGTCGAGATTCAATCGTTTGAGTATCACGACAATAACGAACTGTGCCTTTGTCTGGTCTTTGTGGCGGAATAGTTTGAGCACTTGCATGATGATACTCTTTTCCAGTTATTCGATGATGTGTGCCGCCCAAGTATGGTTTACGAATATTATTACGTTCAATTTCCACAACGACATCACGAGTCACATTTGGATCTAATAGAGAAATTCATTTTCTAAACGATAAAAATCATTTTCTTTTTTACTTTCATTGATTCGAACGGTGATAACATCAGGCATGGATATGTCTTGACGTGGTCTATAACGTCTCAGTGGTTGATTGATCGGATCTTTCGAATGTAATTCTAAAAGGATATTCTCAGTTTTATTTTGAAGATAATTCTTCTGAACAAACCCATGCTGACTGTTGTGTTGGGTTCGACATCGATTTGAGAAAGAGTTAATTGATTCTCAAGAACTTTATCTAATCGAAAGAGAATTTCAGGCAAAGTTGATTTTCAGTGTAAAATTAAACTAACCTTTGAAAATAATTTGGAGAACATTCACTGACATGCGTAATTCTTTGGCAAAATGTGTAATTAATTCATTAACTGGTGCGTGTAATGGAAACGCGACCGTAACTGTTTGATCAATGGATTCTAACAACATTTTCACAGTGGCTAACTTCGTTTCATGTTCTTGTTTAGAAGCTTTGACATCATTAGCAGAATCATCATCTTTCTCGATGACCATCGATGGTAAAGGTGGAAATGGGACATTATGTTCGTCGGCCATTTCTCAACGATGAAAACAATCAAAATGTATAAATATCTAATCAACCATTTTGAAGTTCTGTTACTTAGCAATGTACCTTTTCATTGAAGTCAACCGAAGATGTCGCAACTATCGACGATGTTCGGATTGGTGGATGGAACTTTCTCCCAAAGTATGTTGTAAGTCATTCATTATTTAGTTCGAAAATAGTAATGAGTCAATGTAATATCTCAGGGATGTTTGGTCGTGGAAATCTTGTGAGAACGATTCTGGAAAATTCAATCAATCCATGTCCGCCACCACCATCAATGAATGTCAGTAGTGATCTTCAAGTAGCAAGTGGACGTGCTGCTCAAATTCTACGTCAAATCAAGTAGGTTTCTTTGTTTTCTAATTGAAAAATAAAATTTCTTTCTCTTAGACAATCATCATCGTTCAATTCCAGTCGCGATCTGTGAGTGTGACTGATTGCATAATCTCTAAAGTGAAGATTTCGATCTTAGTTCAGAAAATCAGTTATTAATTCATTGTGCAGTGACACCTTGGTATAAATATGCGATCGACTTTCAACCGAGTCTCTCTAGTCGAACAACTCGTTTTACTATGATTAATCATCTATCAAAATATGTTGGTAGCTTGTATAAACTATACGACGGTGAATTTCTTTATGTTCCACGTCAATTATCCAAAGAAGTAACAAACATTTCGAAGAGAAGAACGAAACAGATCATTGTTTGAAATAGGTTTTTGTTTTCAATAATACAGCATCTAATATTCCGAATGAAGTACGTATTCGATTTGTGGATACGATAGACATCGAACAAATACCGGTTGATCTAGTCAATATCTTATTTCGATTGTGAGTTAAGCATTTACCAACTGGAAAGAAAAAAATAAACGATTGGAATGCGTTTAGAGCGATTGATCATGGCCGAGAATCGATTATCAATGCCACGAATCGAACTGGTTATCGTCAAAAGTAAAACAATCGAATCATTTTCCTATTTTTTTAAAAAATCTCTTGTTCTAATATTAGAGTTCGGTACTGGAATGGTAAAATTGTAAATATTGAACATAAAGAAAATGGATTATTGTTAACGATTGATTTTGTTCAAAAATCAACACACACTTGTTACGAAGAATTGTAAGGTGAACTTAACAAAAGGAAGATAATGAATGAAACGAAAATCTTTTGTTCAGAGAACGTTTTTATATGTCAACATCGGGTGACGAATACGAAGAATTGATTCGTAAAGAATTAATAAATAAACTTGTACTCACAAGATATGACAATCGAACACAAAGAATCGATAATATTGACTTCAATTTAACACCAGCAACATTTACATTCAATGATGAATCACAATCAACGCTAATCGATTATTATTTGTAAATTAATTGTTCATCACATCACTGTTATTCATTTTCTCATTTAGAAATAAATTTGATATAACAATCAAAGATCCCGATCAACCATTGATTGTTTATTGTCCTCGACGACCTGGCGAAAATGTAAGAAATGCAATATCATCGAGATTTAATATGAAGTTATCAGTTGTTTTAGGTGAATACGGAAGCAAATTATCTTGTACCGGAGTTGTGCTATTTAACTGGTCTATCTGATCGAGCACATCGAGATGCTCGGGTAAGTAAATAATGAAACCGTTTCCGATAAATCAAGGGATGTTTTGTTAGGCACGAAAGACGCATAGTTTCATTCCATTGGATTCCAATCGACGTCAAGCCGAAATCTCGTTTTTCGACGATATGATTCGACACAATGTTGCAACAGTCAAATACTTTGCTCTATGGGGAATCAATGTTGTTTCCAATATTCTTCCGAATCAATCGACAATTGATAGTTTAAGTCAAGTAAATGACGAAGAGAGACAAGTTGAAGGAAGACATATTTGCCATTTGAATTTAGAAATTTCTTAATAGAGATTCATCGGATGAAAATGATGAAGAAAACGATGAGAAGGACATTGTTGATTATGATCCTTCCTACGGACATTTTGTGAGTTCGGTATGTCAGAAAGCCGCTTTTTTTTTCTTTTCCTACAATAAGTTTTTAGATTGCATTGAATTGTTGGATGCTAGTTTATCCTAAAGTCGACGAAGAACGAGCATTAATCTATGTAAATATGCTTCGTCAAGTTGGGCAACAGCAAGGTATGCTCGTTAATCAACCAATTCATATAACGATGGACGATGATGAAACTGAGACGTATGCAAATGTTCTTCGTGCGAATCTCAACGATCAAGTAGATGTCGAACTACTGTTGAATCATTCAATTTTCGTTTGTATTTAGATACAACTTGTATCAGTGATCGTGAAATCACGTCGAATCGATCGCTATAATATGATCAAACGCATCTGTTGTATTGAAATTCCAACACCGAGTGAAGTAAGGCTATGAATTTGATTGAGAATATGAATCTACACATAACTATCTAGATTGTTCTTCGAGGTACAATAGCTGACGATGATATTCTTCCCGGTGTAGCATTGAACATTGCTCGAGACATTAATTTCAAACTCGGTGGACAAATTCGTGCCGTAAATATCACTATGGTAAGATCTCATCGGATAAATCTACAATTCTGATTGTTTGACATGTTTTTCATTTAGCCAAATGTAATGGTCATTGGTATCGCTACTTGGACTTCATTAAATGTCAATTATAAATCATCCGAACATCTTGATTATGTTCTGTCGATTGTTGGTTCAATTAATTACAATATGACGGAATATTTCAGTCATGCGAAATCGTATAATAGTGAAAATGAACTTCGAAATGATATTGGACTTGTTGTTCAATTAGCCATCAATGCTTATTATGAAGTATGTTGGAATTTCTCTTCTCAGTTTCGATTATGAAGAAGTTCGATGATTTCATAGGAGAATAAAACTTATCCAACAACGATTATTATTGGACGAAATGTTTATACAACGTTCGATGATTTGAATTTGATCAAAGAAAATGAGATTCAATCGATTATTAACATGATCACTGATGAAAATGTCATAGGACAATATAAACCACGGTTAATTATCTTTACATTTATGAAACAAATGATTTACAATTCCTGCGATTATGTTCAAGTAATGTTCAAGTCATAATAATACCAAATAGAGTACATTATTTTCCTTTTTCTAGCCCAAAAAAGTTCCAAATGTCGATTGTCTAATTGCAAAAGAATCGTGAGTGATGATTTTTAGCGTGAAAATCTCACCAATGTATATATATTTAGACCAAGTTATTGTTTTTATTTATCATCTCATCGTGAGCGATCATCAACATTACAAGCTCGTCAATTTCTTGTACTTTTCGATAATACCGATTTATCCGCACAGAAAGTTCAACGTTTGATACTTTGTTTGACTGTGAACATTCCACAACGAAATCATTTTTTCGTCCCATCGATTTGTCGAGTACGAATGTTTTCTTTTTCTAAAGATGAAATGTACTCGTCTTCTTTAGTTTGCTCAACGTCTTTCATCGTTAGTTGGTGAAACTCTCGGTGCTTCGCCTAAATGTGATCGTTACAAGAATTTGTTCTATCTCTAAAATATTTTTCAGTAGTTTCATTTGTTTTTCGTGTTTGTCAGATGATAATATGAAATGTTTTCTCTTGTTACTCTCATTTTTCTATGTATTATTCTAGATGTACATTCAAATCGGACATCAAGACAAGATTCAATTGACTTCATTCACTTATTTGAATGAACTGGTCGAAGAATTGAATGATTTATTAGGACAGAACTCGTTTCTCATCGAACAAAATGGAAAGAAAGTTGATTTGTCGAGCGAATGTCAATTGATTGAAGATGAAACTTATAAAATTTGGCCTCGAATCCTTGGTGGAAAGGTAAGTCAAGTGTGAACTTCCTCTGAACGATTTCTTCACATTGATTTTGTTATAGGGTGGTTTTGGATCTTTATTACGATCGTTTGGTAAACAAATTTTGATCTCGAAAAATAAGGAAGCGTGTCGCGATTTGAATGGTCGGCGTATGAGAGATGTGAACAATGAAAAGAAATTGCAAGTACGTCAATGTTTCATTCAATTGATCTCCTTTTTCTTGATGGTTGTTGTGGGAGTAATGAGATGTATACATGATTTAGTTAGAATCCTATTATAAAATGATGATTTCCTGTTTTGTTTTTACTCACTTGTTCGGGTCAACTTGTTCTCTTGTTTGATTAAGCAAGTCTTTCTAATCTAGGAATGGATGCAAAAACAATTAGAAAAGTCGTCAACTGATCAAAAGAATAAAGCATCATCATCGTCAAATGAAGAAAAATCGGATTATCGTAATGTTCCACCGCCACACAAGTTCTCCGATGCTGCTTATGATGAACAAAAGAAACAAATTGCGGATGATATGGATGAAGCTGTTCAAGTCGCTGTCGAATTAATCCAAGCTGAAAAACTGAAGAAAAAGAAAAAATCAACCACAGCTGTTAGCACTCGCGATGATGATGACGACGACGATGGTGATACAGATGAAGTTGTTTCGAAAAAACGTCGTCATTCGGAGGATGCACTCGAAGATGGCGAATTAAAAAATAAGAAAACAAAGCAGGAAAAAGGTGCTTCAGGAGCATTTTTCCTAGGTATTGATCTTGGAGATGTCTCAAGTGACGACGACGACGGCGAAGAGAAAATACAGAAAAAGAAGACAAAAGTAGCTAAGAAAAATTAATTGTTTGTTTTTGTACTATATTTACGTGTTGTTCATCATACTCATTAAATAAACATTCGGATGTCGTGCAGTGTCTATTCTATTGCAAGGGTTTTTATTCTACAGATAAGCGAGAATCTTCATCATAAAGTGCTCATCGACTGGTAGAGGTCAAACAGCAGCATCACATTTTCATGCACTGAAAGAGCAAGAGCTATCAATTATTCAAAACTGAGTGAACTCATTCTATTATGAAAGAAAACAAAATTTAGTAAGAAAGAACAAATATTGTGCCATCATGAACGTACAACATATAATTCTATTAGATTAAACGGAATCGAAATTGCCATGTCGGATAAATTGCTTAACATTGCTTCCTGTAAACAAAAAAACAACAAGTAATAATGGCTAAAACTGAAAATAATCACCATTATGTGAGTGAGTTTGCTGACTCAATGTTCAATTTATGATCAGACATTCATCATGACATATTCAAGGACTCGTGTTGAATTTCAGATTACGATCGCGAAGATACATCTGTTATTATGTCCTAATCGTATCTTCTCCATAAGACGAGAAAGAAAGATAAGTCAATGTAAAGTTGAATTGGACAACAACTATCGTGTCGTTCGTTGAGTATAAATTTGTCTTCTCTTTCTGCAATAGAATTCCAATGAAAAGCAGGGACACATGACATTGTTTGTCATGTTAAACTTCCTATGGCCTAGATTTTTTCAATGCACCGAATAATTGATCAACACGTTAGATAAGACACGTCATGTTATTAGTTAGCCTTGATCTATGACTAGGAAAAGATCATTCGTATGAGTATCTGTGTATAACAGGAACACCGTGGGATCAGTAAGTGAATATGAAAGTTCTCGAGATCACTTTCGATTGGTATTAACATTTTTCTAGGGCATGAAGACATCAGCACTATTAATAATTAAGCTTGAAGGTTAAAGTGAACGAAAACATCTTTTTCCTTCTGCAACACAAGAAAGTTTCTCGGCAGAACGATTTATCTCATCTCTTAGGTTGCTGAAGGGCACGATTCCAAAGATGAAGTATTCATTGTGTGAGATTAGTACAAATACTTCGTACTACTTCCCAAATAATCGTGCGAACGTATGACAGAAAAAATTCATTAATGAACTGAACTAATTCGTCTTAGCGGGAGCATTATTTCCTTCTTAATTTAATATTTTAGGAAAAAAATAATGAACACTAGGTTCAATTAACTATTTGCATAAATCTCATGTTAAAAAAGATAACGAAACTAAAGACGAGCCTAATGCTTTCGATTACGAAGGAGAAACAAGTGATTGAATATTTCCCTAAATATTCGGACTAGCTGTCATTATCCCTTCACGGTAATTCTTATTGGAAAGAAAGAAAAAGTAATTTTTCAATATATGAAGTACTAATGTGTGCAAATTTGATTGTATGCTTAAAAAACCAAACGTATATACACGGTGAGACAGTCTGATATTCAGAGGAAAAGAAACTAATCACATCAGATCAAATCACTGATTTTGTTTACAATAGACAGACTATTGATCATTCCAATTATATACTTGCTTTTCAAATTGAAAGGGTAAAAGATCGTTAATAGATGTCGTCCAAGTTCATCAAGTGTTTATTAATTACATGTTTTGAACACACAGAGTATTTACTGTCAATTACGAGAAAAAAAAAGAAGCTTTTAATAGGCTCGAGTAAAAGTATGTATATATAATTTTGAAATAACAATCATCGTTCGAATAATTATGTGCTGATTAAGATGTAAATATAGTTTTTTTGAAAAGAGATTATCTATGCGGGAGAGATCACGTTCATTTCTAATAATCCGACATCTGTTGAGTAGATTTATGGAAGTATAGGTTAACATCACCTAGCCGTAAGATTGATTAATCATAAACAATAAATCAAAGAGCTCTTTTGTTATCTTTTATTGGCAAAGAACTTTGATCCAAGTATTTCTCACTAACTTTCATCTCCGCCGATCAACAAATGATTGATTATAAATAGATATTCTGAGAATAATGTTCAACAAAATCTAAGAATATCGATCGAACCATGGAACATTCTGCTGATTTTCATGAAATTCCATCATAATTATACATCGTAACATTACTAGATGTTGGTTAATCAAAACATGCGAGAATTATTTGACATAGATTTCCTATACGAATGAAAATATTGTAACCGACATGATACTAAGTAAAAGTCAAAACAAATAAACATTGGTTCGATTCGAAGAATGGTTTTTCGGCATGATGATCTTCCATTTCTCATTTGTTAATCGAAGAAGTGACATGTTGAATGCTGTTTTCGTTGATAAATTTATAGGTGTGAATTGAAGGTGAAGATTCAATTATGTTTATAACCAAAAAGAAAAAGCAAAACAATCAATAAGAAAAGCAAAGAAGAAATACATGAAAAGAGAATTTTTTATATGACAATCAGTTGTATGTCGGTCGTTGTTCATTCTCTTCAAAAAGAGGAACACTCTTCGCCGAGGACATTTTTTTGTCGAATAATTGATTTTTACTCGAATCTTTTAAATTATTATTTACAGTCGAAGAGTAACGATAGTTTTTCAGAAGATGTATCGATGAACGGGAGGATTTGCTATTCGAGAGGAAAAAACTTGGGTTACGATTCGAGGTTAATATCCTCGTGGCACCACCTTGATTATCAAAACTAGGTGATAATGGTTGACATAATAGAAAATGTTGACCGACTTGTCGAAATTTTCGATCAAAGAATGCGTAGAGTATGAATGTCGATGATGCGTTGATGACAGAGAGAAGATTATTTATAGCGAGATATTGTCTTGCGCGTAAATTAGCCATTAAACTCGGACCGATCCATGCGTAGAGCACGTTGAAAACAAAGTACGGTAATTGTGTGGCGAGAAAAACAAAAACAATTGATAATAGAAGGAAATTAATCGCATTCGATGAACGGTTCTGCTTCGATGATGTTCCTAGTAAACGTTTACGTTGGCGAACTGTGTAGAGCTTTTTGATAATCATGGTTTTACATATAATAATTGTCGATAATGGAATAAGGAAAACAAACACAAAGTAAAGATATTTACGCATTAGTGCTCGAAATAAAGGATTCATACCTATCTTGGACATAGTTATAATTTTCGTGTTATTTCGTACAACGAGAGTAAATTCAAACCAAAATGGCACGCAGTATATAATACAAAAGACGGAGACACCAAGAACAACAAACATCGCATGTCGTGGACTACGCCATTTCTGGCCTCGAAATGGGAAGCAGATGAGGATAAAACGATCAACAGCAACAGTCGCTGTCAAGTAGATTTGAATCAATAAACACGTTAAATGTATAGGAAAAATTGTTGTGAATATGTGTCGATAGAATGTCTCAGCATGAAATGTTGAACGAATACCGTGAGTTAATAAAAATCCAATAAGAACACACGATGATGCGCATGATAATGCAAAGATATAGATATTCGTCGTTGACGTACGCATCACACGGCTGGATAATATCACACATGTTAATGCATTGCCTAATAAGCCGCATATACATACGATTGATAACAAATACCCTTCTACAATGCGCTTGAATTCTACAAGACGTTGTTCAGACAGAGGGGATGTCGACGATGTCGACGAAATGTTCATGATTATTGAAAGTGCTTTCCAATTAAACAAGTCTACTCTTTCTTGTTTGCGTTTGCCACTTGCGAAAGCAGACTAAAAGACATGAAAAGGTTTTTATAGCCTGTGCGCTCCTATCGCCGATCTGATTAACAATTGATGGTAAATAAATATACACAAACTGGAAATTTAAACTCGCTTTGCAGTTTACTTTTCTCTCGGCAGTTCGCTACTCAAATCTAATTCAAGGAAAGAACAAAGGAAAAACTTTGATTGACATAAACATGAATAGTAAACTTAATCGCAAGCTAATTCGTATATTTTTGTATGCATCGGAACGATGGGAATATGTAACAAGTAACGATTCATGTTCGACTGGTTATCTTTCGTTTTACTTGTCCACATGTGTTTTTTTTCTTTTATATTGAATATATTAATGAAAACTAGTGACATAGAAGCAAAATAACAAGGTCGGTTTCTTTCTCGTTTTCTTCATACTAGTCACTATCATTAGTTCGTTCTGTAAAGTATTGACTCGAGATGACACATATAATCTTCTTAAGACGACTGATCTGTAACTATTTCATACATGACAATTAGAAGAATACTCTCACGCGATAAAACTTTAGAGTTGATACGTACGTGTATACAACAACACAGGAAATATTAATCGAAGAAGAAAATGAGACTAATATAGACGTATACTGATGTATAGTGCACTTTCACTCTATCCTATTACTTTGTGCGATAAAATGCAGCTGCTTAGAAGAATATCATTACCCGATCTTGATGAGAATCGTGCTTGGCGCAGATTACTTGAACTATCTATGTTTCGATTATTATTATACCTAAATTAGTCATTCTAACTGACATTGATCTGATGTTCGTTAGACAAGGATCAAATGTCAACACAATGCAAATAAAGGAAACACTGAATATCCTATAGCTACGAACTTCCTTTCTAAGTATCCATGTCATATATATATATATATATATAGAAACGTATGTCCTCTAAAGATAAACGAAAAAAACCTTGTTATTACTATTCTAACAAGCATCCAGTTCCTTAACAATGTCATCAACCGTTTTACAAACTTGCATCCAGCAAGACCAACGATTGGGCATTGAATAAGTAATCTAATTGTCTGTTGATCAAAGTCTCTCAGGTTCTCGTAAATCCGTATAGGAATCTATTCTACCGACCGGAAATGCCACACGCTCATCGGTACCATTAGACTCCTACATGCAAGCTCTTCTTTTTCCTTTTTTTTTTATTACTTTCCAACAACCGAAATGAATATCTCTAGTCGCTAGTCATAGACGAACAAGAAACAGACAGAAGGAAAACTCGCGTAAGAAAGAAAGAAGCGCATGAGAGAGAAAACGAGAAAAGAAGAGAGAGAGAGAGAAAGAGAAAGATATGGAGATAGCAAAAGTTCTATTTATATTACTATCCGAGCAAACTAAATGTTGACGTCGACGTTTTTCTTGACGATTGATTGTGATTTAGCCTACTTTAGTTCAGTCAATATATAAATATGCGCACAGTTATGTCAAGATCAGTTAGATTGCCTCAAGCTTGAAAATCGAACTGATTTCCTGGAAGATGTTCAAGTGTTTGATAGAATTAATAAAAAAAATGCATGAAGTACTCACATCCAAAGCGCCTGTTTGTTGATAAAAGAAAAAGTCACAAAGAAATTTCTTTCATGCTTGTCCATAATTTCTCGAACAGATAGACGATCGCAGCAAATCTCCATACTCACGAAACAAAGAACTCTCTTTCTGTATGAATTGCGATCAATGAAATGATTTTCTTCTGTAATTATCTTCAGTACTGTTATCTTTCTCAAACTTATCTCTCAACAGAACGTATCACATTTCCATCAACACATTCATCTGAATAGCCTTTCAGTTTATGTTGATATTACTGTATGTGTATCTCAATTATCATTGTCTTGTCAACAATAGAATTAATCAACTTACTATGATTGACAAGAAACATTACTTGAAATGTATCGTAAAGATGCAGTTATGAAGGAAAATGTTTATCCAAGATAGATCGCACACAGAGCCGATTCTTTTCATATGCTCTTCAATTTTCTTCGAGCGATTCGAGATTAGACAACGAACACATCGAGTAAATACACTATGCTTGTCTTCTTTTCTGCTCATTTTCAGAAAATATGCATATAATAAATGATCATCAATTGATTCGATTTGTATGTTGCCATTATACAACGAAAACAAATCTTCTTTTTCTATATTTGATCACAACGCTTTCCCGTTTTCTTCATATCGCTTTATTCTTTCGTTTATTTTATGTCTATTTTATCATTAATATGTGATACTCGACAGTTTCTATAAATCGAGCAGAGAAAGAAATCATTCGTCATCGTCATTAATATCACAAGATCAAATATATAGAAGTACGCCAAGAGAAAACGTACGTTTCATATACAATTGGCTTGATCGAACAAGGAAAATCTATGTCTACGTGCAAGTCGATGGATGGCAAAAGTTGCTTTTTGATCAAGTATGGTTATCAAAAAGAAAGAATCAGATATGTACTTAACGAGGTTGTGCGTGCTTAAAGTATTACACATAATTCAGCAATTTTCTCACCGAAGACTGCAGCTAAGAAGATAAAAAGAAGACGAGCGAGCTGTGAGTCGTAATAATTGGTTTTTCTTTAATAATCAATCTCACTTATCGACACATACAAGTAACTAATCAAAAAGAAAAAAAGAGAGAGAAACGAGTCGTATGTTCACAGAAAAAGAAACGCAAGACTAATGTACAAGACGAAAATAGTGAAAGAAAAAAAAAAGGACATATGTATCACCACGTAAAAAAAGACAAGAAACAGAAAAATAGATAAGAAGAACACATGCACGTTTGACGTGTATTTCCATTTTTGAGCATTGTATCCATCATTTGCTATTGATTTTTCATCGTCTAGAAGAGATCAAACAGAATGAGTGAAGAACGTGATTGTTTACTTGTCAGATTTATTTCATTATTTCGAACAATAGATCATCAACAAAAATATACAGCGTCTCATGTGTTTATATTTAGAAGCTAATTCAATAAATCAACGCATTGCAGACAATCATTGAAGCACACAAGGACCGAAAAAGGTCTCGTTCACTAAATTTGTCCGATCAATTTTTAGACTTTCGGAATACATTGGGGAATTTCACCAATGAATATCTCTTTTGATTGTCTAATACTGATGTCAATAAAAATAATCATAAATTTAGAAGAATAATGTCTCGCGATTCGATTTATTAAACGTGACAGTTTTACATCATCTTTGATCTACTCAAAGTACTTTATTTTGGCAGAAAAACAGGAAAAGAGATCTCTATAGAAAATGTTTCATTCTTCAAAAGATATATTCTCGAGAGAGTCTAATAATAATATTTTACCCTGGAGAGATTTCTCATAATTTCATAGTTCAACGTCGCTCGACATCTTTGCGTCAATCTAATAGTCATCTAACTATATCTCTTTTTCGGGAAAAGACTTTCCTTCCGTTTAGACTTTAAACACTCGAAAAGTGTTCAATTTTCTTCGATAAACACGTCGTATTCAGCATCTACGAATTCTAATTCATTAGAGTATTATTTACTTGAGCACCTCAAGTCAGCTTGTTGGAAATCTTCCTGACAAGACTTCCCTGTTAGACCTATTGCGATCATTTTAGTTAAAAATAGAAAGTCAGCTGGAGAGAGAGAGCATGTAAAAACGTAACCTATTTTAAACAGGAACTAACTTGGAATGATAATTATGATTATATGTTTGATAACAAAACGAACAGATGTCCAGATGAAATCAATCAACTATATCAAAGGGAGATATTCACAAGATTCCGACTATCTACAGATGGAATATGCAAAAACTCGGTTATATTTGATTATCGCGACGGAAAGATTCAGATAGAAAATACAGATGGACATTCTTTTCCAGCGATATTTAAGCTTGATTTCCATACAATTTTCTAGTAACTACAAAGACGAAAGAAATGCCAGTCTCATAAATATTCATCAGATATAAACAAATGAATTAGATTTGTCAATTCTTATATGGATAGATTGTTCGATAATTAAGCTGAGAAACAATGTCTATAACGGCAAATGTTTACCTTTCGAGAACTCCTAAGATGTAGTTCCATCCATGATTATTATCCCAAAATTCACGACACATCGCTTGTAAACAAACGGCGAAATAGATCTGTTTTGGTACTTCATTGGCATCTTTGTATTTTCCTAGACGTATTTCAAATGTAAATGTATCTGTGTTGTCGTTTGGATAATTCATTGAATGCCATGCTTGAATGTCTTGATAAGATTGCCAATCGTTGTCGGTTATACGTGCGAATATACGTTTATCATACGCGCAATTGTGTACGCGAACAGTTCCATAAGCGATTGAATCCTTTGTGTATAAACATTCTAACATAACTTGTTGATCGTAAATTAACGGGATAATGTTGGTGGGTGATGTGAAATGTTTTGAAATGAGAAAGTAACGAGATGTTGGTTTGACTGCATTCGTTAGAGTAGATGAAGACGATGATCGAGTATTGATGTTTGGAAGATTGAATGGACATAGTGATTGGGATGAAGAAGAAGAAGAAGATAGATTCGACTGGTTTTTAGCTAAACGTAATTGTTCAAGTTTGATACGGATACACTCTTGTATGAGTGAATTTGTGGATTGATCAGGTGGAGTCATATAACGGATTGATTCGAGATCGAGACCCTAAATCAAAAGATAATTTGTAAGTGAAGATGAAAAACAAACAAAGTCAACCATGTCCATTAATTTAACAGACCAAGAGAGTATTCTCAATTTTCTTGATAAAAAACTTTTTAATATTAATGTCGTACAAAAGTGTGATAAAAATTACCGACAAACTAAGTCAATAGAAATGATATCGATCTTCATCATCCAAGTAAATATTTACTTACACATATATCTCAGCACTGATTTCTTTCTGATAAGTCTGAAAATATTGACTTTCTTCTCCCTCAACTGGTTATTTTGACCTTTTAATGAACTCGTCTCTACTTCTTTCTATGTCAATGAGCAGTGTGTTTATCTAATCTATGAATATAGATCTAACGTACCAACATGTCGGCAAAACGAACAACTTTCTTCGGTGCTTTATCCAGTAAAGCTACATTTTTATTCGGTGAAACAATTCCTAACGAATTCGAACGAACACCAATTCCATTAGTGATCTGTTCGTGTTCATGATCGTCATCTTCTGTGTAAGCAGAGAAACGATCTTGTGCACATAACGTATGCGTCGAATCATGAAGAAACGGTACGCGTGGCTTCTGTTTGGTTTGATTTGCAGTAATTGTATCATCATTATTGAATTCATAGTCGTCAATATTTGATGAATTGTAAGATTTTCGAAGAAATTCTTCTAATTCACTAATACGTGCGTCTAGGTTTGATTCATTCGTGTCAAGTAGTGTAGCTGTATCTGAAAAACAAAAGCAAAACTTCAAATTTGAAAATAACCTTTGCGATATCTTTACCTCCGCTTGTTGTCCAGTTCTTTGTTGAAATTCGTTGCTGATCACCTTCACGTTGTTCACATTCATCGTCATCAATTTCATTGAGATTAGCTATTTCTAAATCGTCATTATCGCTGATTTGATCGAAACCAAGGTTAAAATCCAGTTCCTCAGACGATGTCGATGTACCTTCTTCATGACCAGCGTCAGAAAATGTACTACATATTCCAGATGATGATGTATTTGAACTAAATATACTACAATATACACCGGGATCAGAGAGACTAGAACCAAGACAAAAATCGGACCTTGATAATGTGTCATTGGCAGATGAGGAAGAGCCAGCTTCGGAACATGAACGTATACGAGTTGATGATTGTTGGTCGATATTGTTATTTACAGATGTTTCTTTCGCTGGAAATAGATCAGATGTTTGGGCAGTGGGTTTACGTAGAATATTCGATGAATTGTTGGAATTCAAAGTTGAGTTTTGTAAATAATGTATTACTTTATGATTACTGGATAAAAATGTAGTGTCGACATTTCCATTTCCATTCGTTGCTTTTGCATTCAGAGACATTGATTGTACAAAAGATTGATTTAAATAAATATTAATAAAAAAGGAAGTTGTCTATATCAAAATCTGAAATACAAAGTGCATGTTGTTCAAGGAGAATGAAGAACTTCTGGCAGTTGTGAGATGTTGAATGAAAAGAATAGGTGTGCGTGATCGTTATATATCCACACCCCCTATTGATGATAAATGGACACGTTCTTTTCTGTACGCATCGACCTCTTTGTTGATGATTCAGCCCAGATGATATTTTGGCGCAGAAAACACAAAAAAAACGAACGAAACTTTATCTGATGTAATGAAATAAACCTTGAGAAAAGAAAGAACAACAACAAAAAGCAAAATTTCAATAGATATCCATGACTCATCGATTCCTTTCTATTGAATGGTGGATTCTTTTCTCCAACCGTCTTATAGAATATCGATATATGTATATACATCTATCCATTGACTTCATCGATGAAAGACATTGTTTTGCCACCATTCATTCAGCTACTCATATTAACGAGGAAAATAATAACTGTAACGAAAAGCATACAGACGTGTAACATCCAAAGGTGATTAATATGTATACGTGTATATATACACATATCATCAAATGAAAATTTCAGATTATTCTCAACTAATATGAAAGATATATAATCATGACAAGATTATATTCTTCTTTATCTATTCTTCGGTTTGTTATCAGACATTTCTATTATTGTATTTCAAAACATAGATATCTATATATATATAAATAACGGCGAAGGATAACGATGCTCTTCTCTTCTAATAGTCATATATAAATATCATTTATCGATAGCAGAAGAGAACGGTTTCTTTAAATGCAGCTTGACATTCGTTTTTCGACAAAAATGGAGTCAACTATACGAAACTAATTGTATTTCTCATCTCCATCTATTAGCGAAGAGTCAAATCGAATAACTAACCTGTTCATATCGATGAGCAATGAAATCAGTCACGCTATATATGCAAATAATTTGTAATGCATTTGAAAATGATGTGTAATCGATATATATTCGACGTTATGTGCTTCTTATTTCGACTATTCTGGAAATATCCTACACACGTTAAAGAGAAGCTATGTAGCAAACTTCCAGGTGATTGTCGATTGACTCGACGAATGTTTATCATACGAAATAGCAAATAAATGGATAAAAGCATACACCTTGAGCAGCTCATTAAGAATATACGCAGATAGTCATAGAAAAACAAATAAAAATTCAATTTATTCTTTCGCATATGCGTGTTAGTACTCTCATCAAAGTACACATCATTAAGAAAAAAGACACAAAAGCAAATTTTAATGTTTTATCAATTTTGTATTGAGTTACACTTAAGTATTTATTAGCATCAACACAAGAATGGTGTAATCTCGGATGCTATGTGTGATTTTTGAAAATAGAATCTTACAAATACTTTTTCTTTCATGCCATGCATTATCTTCATCCTAGGAGATCGCTCCCAACATTTCCTATTCATTTAGTAATTCGCATAAATTAACTAAGGTTTCGTATTACAAAGACGAATACATTCTTATAAGAAAAAAAAATGAAGAGCAATGTAAAACTTACACAGCACGGAATAGTCAACATGCTTCAAGTGAGCATGAGTCTAAATAAAGAAATAAACTTAGAAGTATGATGGATGACTAAAATAACTTTACCTGAATAATGTTTACAACGTTATACAAAAGAGATCAAAGTCCATACGATGATGAAATGTTCGCCAAGACAAACAGCATATTGACATAACGATGTAAATCGACGGTTCACATCAGAAATGTATTTTCTTATATGTAAATTAACATATTCTCCTCATAGATAAATTCGTACAAGTAAGTCTTCAACCGAAATCACAAAAATAGATCAGATTTTGTTTGCTCAGAAATTCTGTTCTCATAGAATAAAGTCTAATAACAAATAATTCAGTAAAAACAGTGTCGATGTCGATTCGAAGAAAGAATGATTGTACTAATGTCATTTGCTCACAATGCAAGATTGCCCTACTTAGTTTACCCGTTTGTTGTCGAGTAATGTTTACTCCTCACTGGCATTTGTGAAAGAACGAGAAATTCGTAAAAGCGATAGTTCTGTTCAAGACTGTTTTGATTGACTTACCGATAGGAGAACGAAAAAAAGCAGTTCTATTTCAACGAAAGATTGAATAGTAAAATAATAGTTGTTCGCACTCTACGTTCCGAAAGATCATCGAAGTCTCGCAAGGAGAAGACCTAGCGGCATAGCGAGAGGACAATACCATTCGCTTTTCCACATCATAGGGAACGCCGACTGCCTCCATATATTCGAAGGAGTGGAGCTGTATGTGGACGGTCAAGTAGACTCGAACACTGGTACTTGGTTCATGAACTTCATTATACCATTCGATCAAGTTATTGTGAAGAAAATGAAACGATTATCTTACTTTTACTTTTTTTCGTATAGGGAAGAGCGATAGCATGATTCAAGTTCACTTTTTTCCAAGTACTTTGGATCGAAAGACGAACGAAAAAAGTTTTCGTATTAGCTGTCGAGAAATATGATAAAAAGAATAAGAAAAACGTTACTTTCACCCGTTAACGAACAATTTTCTTCTTCCTTTCTGTCGTATAGTTCCATGTACTTAAAGTAATGTATCGATCGTCCTCTAAGTGCAAATTTAGCTCGATCAATTGCGCATATATATAGACTGTGTACATAACCTAGTTTTCTTTTTGAGGGCAAAGATGAAAATTTCTTATCGCCCATCAATCCTTTGCGAACACTACTGCCGGTCGACCCAGCTGATAAACTTACGTGTAATAAAAATAATCATGTTTTCATTTCTACGAAACAAAAAGTACCATCTTTTTGTTTCCGGGCGTCTGTTTCTATTGTGTTTTTGTTGTAAATAATAGCATTATTCGGACTGTTTCAAATGGTATATAGAAAATGTTGATTTCTCTTTTTTTTTGAAATCTGATGTCGATCGATCGACGTATGAATTTTTTTTAAAAATAAGAGAGAAAACGAAACAATCATGAATTTTTTTTGTAAATAATTTATTGCGGATGTCCATACTGTTGAGTACCGTACGGCGCTTGTGAATGTTGATAATGATGGTACCAGTTATTTGGATGTTGTGGTAGCGGTGACGGTAATGGATAATGATATGATGAAGAAGCAGATGACGGTGGTGCACTCATAAACGGTGCTGTGGATGTCATATACAATGTGTTTGTTGTTGTTACTGGCAAAGGATAACGTGCGACTCCAGATGGAGTTGGCCGTAGATGAGAGTATGGACCGGTAAATGTATTCTGATAATGTTGAGGGAAGTTAGGTGAAGAAAAAGGTCCTGTACCAAGATTTGGAGTACTATTATTATTAGTATTATTATTTGGTGTAAAATGAATTGTTCCCGTATTCGATGACACGTTATTAACTGCGTATAAATCTGAAGCGTAGCTACCAGGTGTTGAATGACATTGTAATGGTAACTGAGAAAATCCGCTCATTTTAGTTGTTGATCGTATTGTTGACGAGGACGTCGTTTTAGTATTGTCATCTGTTGTAGAAAGAGCCGAAGGTTCAGCAGTTGGTGTATCGTTATCATCATCATCTTTTGCTGAACTTTCTTCTTCACCCATAATTCTAAAAGAAACGATAAGAAGATCGAAAGTATTATCTTTCGAGGGAAATTTACCTGAGCCTGGCTAATCTGTATTCGAGTTCACGTTGTTCATAAGTTTTAATAACAGGTTTGGTTGATTGTGTAGTTGATGAAGTCGAAGAAAACACAGGTGAGGTTATAGATTCCGCTGAATTCGCTGAATCCTTTGTTTGATTTCGTGGAATGATCGATATAACAGGCACTGTTGTAGACGAAGAACTATTGTAAAAAGGAGACGAATTACTGTTATTGGTATTATTTTCATTATTCGATAATGTCATTGTTGTTGAGTTGGTGTTCGAAGAAATAGCAGTTTTTGATGCTATCGAACTATTAGACACATCATTGTTAGTAGTGGATAATTGAGATTGACTGGTTGGTCGTTTAAGAATTCGAATTGGTTTATTCGAGTTCATTAAGTTAAAATTGATGTTATTTTGACTGTCATCATCGGTGGTAGCGGGTTGTGCAGGAGATGGCACGAACTCCTAGAAGATAACAACGTGAAATTAATCTCTGTTCGTAATTATAGCAAACGGTACGCGTTGAAAGAAAATAGAGTCTTACTTGACTTAGTTGAGTTAATCATGAAGTCTTACTCTTTATTTAGCAATACTCTCTTCACGAACTTGACTATTTTTGTACCAACAGTGACATCAGTACAAATGTTATGTCATATTCTATTGAGTACTGAAAACTTGAGAATTGAGAGGCGAAGGAAATCGAAAAATCTTACTTGATTAGATGCACGAGCTTTTTCATGTTGTTCAAGTCGTTTATCGAATTCACCTGTATCGACGGCCACTTCCCAATCATCATTATCATTTCCCATCGTCGCTGCTGTTGTTACTCTATCGACCATAATTTATTCAATATCGAATCAATGTGTTGTACGAAACACAACAAAAAAACAGCTCAATTTCAATGTAATGAAAAGTCGAAGTCTGATTTCTTTCTCTTTTATCTATTGAATAGAGATGAACAGAATCGAAACCAAAACCGTCGATGATAACAGTCGGATTCAGAGAAAGATGATGATAAAATCTATAATCAAATAAAGAAAAAACCGCATAAGTCATAAGAGAAAAAGAAAGAATGAACATCTTGAATAAAAGATGGATATTTTTTGTTGTTATTGTTGTTGTTTTGCAAACAAAAGCCGCGAAGAGAGTGAAAAAAGTGAGTGACGCACATACAAATATACGCAACGAAGGCAAAAATGATCACACAGATAACGCGGATCAGAAAGAAAACGAATAACAGATCTTTTCTTACATATTGAACATCTTTTTTTTTTGATTTTCTTTCATGTTTGAGATCAATCAGTCGACTGATCGATATTTGCGAGTATGCACACGTTCATACGCATACACAGATTTTTAGAAAAAAAGAAAGAATAGAACAAACAAAGCGATTATTTAATTGTTCGATGATAAAAGAAAAAGAAAGTGACAGAATATGAGTATAATGTATGTATATATGTATATATAGGGAAAAGAAGACGAACGCGAACTAGGGAAGAACGAAAATCTAGTTATCGGCTTCGCCTAATCGACCATAAGACGTAAAAATGATGAGACAGAGAAAGAAAGAAAACGAACAACGCGAAATATGCTCACGACATCAATGTGCGTAGAAAAATACAAGTGGAAAGAGATACATGTGATCAAGCACACTGAACAGAGATAAACTCTATGTAGTGGAGAGCGAATAGAGACAGTTCAGTTCACTCTTGATATTGCTTTTGTTTAAATTAGAAATTGAACTCTGTACAAAAGAAAATGAAAAAAAAAGAAAGTAGTTTAACTAGATAAGTAGATTGAGAGAGTGCACAAGAACAAAGAAAACATTTCCGTACATGTATATATGTGTTCTATGATCGTCGCGTTGAATTATTGGTTGTTGGGATTGCTTTCAGATGCCGAAGTAAGAAATTCATTAGGTCGCTTGTGTCTTTCTAATGCATTTAATGTCGAATAGTCATGCGGCAATTCGCTCTTGCGCCTTATCATGGGTTTGCCTTTTTGCAGCGCGCGGCTTGCCTGAAAAAAGAACAAGAGTATCATTAATATGATCAGTGTTCATTAATTACACTAGAAGAACAGAGGACTTCATCACAAGAAAGCTCTCTCAAGTGATGAGCAGTTCTTCGTGACTTACTTCTTTTGCTTCTTGTTCGATCTCCTTCGCTGTTATATTTGCTGCACCAGCATCGTCGTCATCATTATCAACAGGTCGATACAATTCTGGTTGATTCATTGCACACAATTTAAACTAGAAGAAAAATCACGATGAATGTGTGAAGTAAATGTGATGTCTTACGTTAGGATTTTGTCGAGCTTTGTTTTCGATTTTTAACCATGCGGAATCTCGCTCACGTAATTTTTCTTTTTCTTTCTGCTTTTCGATTTTATATTTCTGCGAGCATTCATCGAATAATTTATGATTCATTTCCATAAATAATTTCAATGCATTATAAATCAAACCATGTATTGTCCTATTCATTTCAAATCGTAACATACAATTAGTTATTCAAATTCACTGATATTTACTTATTCCAATGTGTTTTCGTGTTCTTATACAAAGCTGGAAACATTATCGGTAGGATAACCGTAGCATTTTCCGTTAATAAACTCATTATATATTCGTTATTCCAATAGTAAAGAGCACGTTCCGCAACCTATGAGAAAATTACAAAATGAGAACGAACAGAAAAGGATCGTTCAACGAACTTGAAAATGTGGACTGGATACACATTTTGCTAATTGTTTGAATAAAGGTACCATGACCTTTTGAAATTCAACTGGTTCGATAACATCGAGAATTTCTTCCAATTCGTTGAGAAACATAACCTCCTTTGGACTATGAGTTTTCGGCCAATATTTTAATAAACCCATGATCACCTGAAAAGTACAATAGAACGCGTTTGACTTTTTTTTTCGACTTGTCGAAAGAATCTTACCGGTTGAGTTAGACTCGGGTCTTTTTCAAGAAATTGCACGATACAATAAGCTAATTGTGGATGGTAAACACTGAGCGTTTTCACTTTATGCAATGGTAATAAAAGTTTGATTAGGAATACTTTATGTTCTTCTTTTAATGGTAATGCAAAACCATTGATAATACTAAACGCATCGAACGGAACATTTATTCGTCGTTTTTTACTCAAAAAATACCTTCCTACCTTCCTAAAATTTCTAATAATTCAGCTATACCATTATGTCGTTCTGTTTCGTAGATAAACTAAAAAGAAAAATCGATGAGAATGAATTCTAAATGTCATCAATGAAACGGATATGACTTATTCGAGAAAGCCGAAATGAATCGATAATTCTTCATCAATATTTACTTTGTAGAATGTATTATTGATTTGTTTTCGTATATAAGCTCGTAGTCCGAGAAATTTTCCATAGATACGATGAAGAATCGTCTTGAGGAAGTCTCGTTCACGTGGATCTTCGCTATCAAATAAATCCAATAACTAAATCAAACAAAACATATGTCAATATTTCATATGTGTACGTGTGTGTTCATACGTTGAGGACAAATTTTTGATCAATGTATCGTTTCGCTGTGTTGGGTTGGAAATCCGGCGATTCGAGAAAACGTAAGAAGAAATCATAAACAAGTTGTAAATGTGGCCAAGCAACTTCGAGGCTCGGTTCATCTTCTTCCGGATCGAAATCAGCACCTGACGGATTACTTGTTGGTGGTAATGTTCGAAAAAGATTGATGGAAAACTAAAGAAATTCAACAAAATACACGCTCGAGATATATTCTTTTATGTTTACCATTCGAACAGCTTCGCAATAGATTGGATCGGTGATGACACCTCGATTGGTTGTTATATAATCAATCATTTCATTCAATGCTGCACGTTTGATTTCTTTCCATTTCAAATCTGATAATGGATCAAGTTGAAAATCGAAAACTATGCAACATTGTTGCAGCTTTTGAACAAACAATGATTCTCGTTCGCTAGCTGAAACATCTTTCAGAATTGGTAATTTGACCAATTCACGATTTTTCGAGATGTTAAATCGCGAGGAATTTCTTCGGTTATCTTTGCGAATATTCGGCACGCCAGTCATTGGTTGAACTTTAGTTAACGGCGTTTGTGGTGGATGTGGTGCAGCTAGACTCGAACCACTGGCACTCAGGTTGTTTCCACTCGTCATTATTTCCGTTTGCGGTTGAGGAGATTGCAAGAGCGAATTTGATGAACGTCCCGACGCTTTGCTTCCAGTATTATTCGCTGCCGTAGATGTGTTTACGGTTAATGATTTATTATTAGTCAAATCTTTTGCTTTATTCTAAAAGAGAAAAGTGTTGGATGAAAAACGATCGATTTTGACAGATAAAAGTGTATTACATCATCAACAACCATAGCTTTTCCGTCTGCCTCATCTTTCGATTTTGATTTCGTGACAACGGCCGTCTAAATAATCGCACAGAACGGATATGATCGATTCGAGCGAAGAAAGTCTTACCTTTTTAGTCTTACTAGCTTCTTTTTCTTTGTCCTTATCCTTCGATGAAGAGGACGCTGAAGACGACGGCATTTGTCGTAGATGAGTGATGGCGTCTGAGAATCGCTTCAGCTCGACAGGTCCAAGATGAACAAAAACGAATAGGGATGGAAGCGAATGAAAGAAAACTCGATTTCGTTGACGTGTATTTTGATTATTTGACTTGTTTTACGTATAATAACAACGTAATTCGATCATCACTGATCGAAGGAATTCATATTAAACAATTAATTCATATAGAGACGCACTGATCAGAAAGAAAAATGAAGAAAAAAGACAAATAAATCACAATAGAATTAATTCTATTGCATCTGAGCTAATGAAAATAATGTTTCTCGAATGACAAATAAACAACAATAAGACGGCGAACGAATGAAAAGAATGGACTAAAAGAAACTATACGGTTCCTATCGGACCAATTATTAAAGTGATCCCTCGCTGTCGTTTTTCTTTGCTCACGTAAGAAGTGTATGAATATATCAAGAAAAGAAAGACATGATTTCTATCTCGTATTGCATACCTTGGATGTAACGAAATAGGAGGTACAAAAAATAAATAATATGTCGATTTCTTCTCTTCCTCAAATCACTTTCTCTCCTGATCGATCGAAAAGATAAACGCAAAAAAGACAAAAAGAGAAATTCTTTGTTTTTCATTCAACTGTTTTTCTTTTCATTAGTTTCTGACGCAGAAAAAAACAAGCAAAAACCAGAGACGAAAATAGATGTCGCCCATTTCCACCCCCTCCATATTTTATTACCATCCACCCATCGAAAGAACATGCAAACAATAATAAATCTCTAATATTTTATTGCATGTCAGTTTCATATCAATCTTGACATTATGTAAATTAATCGATTTATTCTCCATTCTTATACTCGAAAAGAAAATGACAGACTGATGACAATTGGTTTTTCATCAAGAATCCCAATTGAAGTGACTTTATCTCGCGACAGAATCTTTCGTTCTTCGCCTTTTTTTTGGAATCTATCCGTCGACCAGACTCATTTGAACAGAGTTAA
Source organism: Adineta ricciae (assembly GCA_905250025.1). Classification (NCBI taxonomy): domain Eukaryota; kingdom Metazoa; phylum Rotifera; class Eurotatoria; order Adinetida; family Adinetidae; genus Adineta; species Adineta ricciae. Next base: position 349,341 of record CAJNOJ010000093.1, read on the forward strand.
AAAGATCTCTTCGAGAAATACGGACGCAGCAAACAAATGTCGATCTAATCAAGGAGCGGAAATGAGAGAAGCAAGACAAAAACGCGACTAGTCTATTTATAATTATACATATAGATTTGACAAACGCGCACAAGATCAATTGAATGTTTTTCTTTCTTTTCAAAATAGATTATCGAGAAAAAAAACTGCTATTACGTTGATAAACAAGCTATATCGAGCGTTTTATGGTAATTGAAACTACATAGGAGAAAAATAAAAAGGCATGTTGGGATATTGATACACAATTCACATGATTTTGAATACCAAATCGATTCTGTTTTGAAGTACATTGATTTAACAGCGAATGCCAGAGCTCAGTACAATCAGTGATGAATTTTTTTCATCCAAGGAATGCTTTGTCGTCATGAAAGCCATTCACATCTGGTTTTTGTCTCATTTCTATTTCAAAGATCGAAAGAATTCTTTCACAGTGAACAATCAGCTTTTAAAAACAAAATTTCAAGTAAATGTCGTTGATATGTCAAACTCGAACTTGTTTTTCTCAGATCATTTACTTACTTATCTTGCACGATCGTATTATTCAATTTCCGCAGGAATAATTATGTGCAAATAGAAAGTCTAAATGATGTCTTCGTTTTTCTCATGGTTCAAACCTCTTTTTCCCTGGATAGTTCTCCAAATGACTGTATGTTATTCATTTTGCTCGCTATGACTTCTCAAACGATGTTCACATTACGTCAAAATCATGTTTTGTGTTAATTGGCATTGGAGATGTTTTCGATGTTCGATTCAAAAAAACACGTTCTGATTGTCATGCAGAAAATGGCGATTCAGATTGGCATCCGGTTTTTTACAAAAGGAAATCATAGTTGAAGGTAATGACAATGTGAGAATTTTTAGATTGTTTCATTCATGCGGTGGTCTAACCAAGAACATGTTTGCACATTTGAAAGTACTCAGTCTTTTTTTTGTCTAGATTTCATCCGATATGGATTCCAATGCTGATGAAAGAGGCCATCGATATCCTCAACGACGTGTTGATACAATTCATGGCAATACGACGAATGACAAAGTAGATAAGTAGGTCATAGAGAAATGTTGGAAGATCTTTTTCTAAATGAATTATCTTTTCTAGCAACTATATTGCCAATCGTCGACATAGTTTAGCTCATATTAACTTTCGGAAAGCGATTGATCGAAGTCTCTCATTGCCAGACATAACTGAGGAACCTAATCATCTCCAACGACGTTATTTGGAATATTTCATTAAATTTTTATTTCTTTGTTTTGTGAGTGTTTCTATCTGCATATTAATTCGATTTCTTCGCTCGTTCTCGAAGACATAAATCATGAGTAAACAGCTCGTATACATTATCTTTTTGTTAATCGATGAAAACGAGTTGTTTTGATTTGTCTGAAGAAAAATAAGAGATACTCATCGATGACTTTGCTTCTTATTCATTGATGCATATCTGGTTTTTGTGCTGAAAATGTCATCTTTGATCAATATTTGATAAATAAAGATTGACCGAAATGTCATATTAGAGATTTAATCATCATAACAAGATTTCTACGATTGTGACAGTTGAGTGTTGATGGACGAATTCGTCTATTTGAGTTTGAAACGCGTTTTCCTAATCCAATCGTGTAGGTTTATCACATATCAAGATAAACATACTGACATTAGAGATGATAGATTGAAGATACTCTTGTCGACACTACCCCCAAATAACAGATACTTATGTCAATTAGACAATGATGATGCTGACTTGTTAGATTATGTAATTGAATCTTTGTTCGATATTCTCTACCGTGATTAGCGACGAGAGATCACATCTGTTGACAGCACACAAAATGATTCTTTGTGTTGTTTTGTTTAACTGATATCGACACTCGAGCAATCGAGTTATAGAAACAACGACCTCAATGATAAGCTTCGCTAATGTTTATATCAGTCATTTGTATCCGAAATCGCCTAACATTAACATCAAGCAAATGAGAGATCAAAAGTAAGATAAGACACCAAAGAAACGAGCCCAATCTGATTATTTCAATTCTCTCGAAGACACTTTTGTTTATCCGCTTATTGTTTCTATCTTTTTTTTTCTTCTCTTCGTGTATTTGTTTTTCTCGTCTTCGTCGTCGTCTATCTCTCTTTTTCTCGTAAAAAAAAAACTAATCGAGTCCATTACTATTGGACATCAGCAAATGTACTACAGCTGTTTATGTCTTGGAAGATATTTATATACTTTCTTCTAATTCGAATCTTATTCTTATCGTCGATATTCGATTCGACAATTGCAGTTCAATTACTGAACGCATCATCGGGTATCTATGTTGGACGAACCGTTCATTACGGCAACAGAACTATTCAACAGTATCTGGGAATCGAATATGGACGTACTGTTAAACGATTCGATCGAGCTATACCAATTTTAAAAGAAAATGATCGGATTATTCAAGCAACTTCATTAGGACCTTTCTGTAAGCCAACATTCGGTTCATGCCCGGGAAATATTGGAGTGAATGTTTCGTTGCCTACCTGTTCTATTAGTTATGGTATTTTTTCTGTTAAATCGTATCCAGCTGAACAATGTTTGTTTTTAAATGTCTTCATTCCGGTGACGACCGATCCTCCTCCTACTATCACTAGTGGTAATTATCCAAAGAAGAAAGCCATACTTATGTGGATTCATGGTGGTTCAGGTCAAATCGGCACAGGAAACGTGTTTGACGGAACGATTCTTGCCGCTCTAGGCGATATTATTGTTATAACATTTAATTTTCGCTTAAATCTCTTTGGCTTTCTATCATCAGGCGACAGTCGTCTAGAAGGAAATCTAGGTCTTTACGATCAAGCTCTAGTTCTCGACTGGATTTATCAAAATGCACATGCATTCGGCGGAGATATTCATCGTATTACAGTTGGCGGACATTCAGCTGGTGCTCCGCATGCTTACTATCTAGCTAAATCGCCATTCAATCAAGGACGTATACGTCGATTACTGTTGCAAAGCGGTAGTCCATTTAATATTTGGTCACATTTGAAAGCACATGATGCGATGGAAAAATTCAATACGGTCGTGAATGACAATGCGTGTGGGATCTGGCGAACATTTGATGAGAAGTTAAAATGTTTACAAGAGCGCGATTTTGATTTGATTGCGGAACATGAGCATCATTCGTATACAAGTGCAAATCATACAAATGTTGTTACTGCCGGATATTTTATGAGTGAATTTCGAGAAGAATTTCAACTGAATGATACACTAGCAGATGTAGATATACTAATGGGTTCGACAGACGATGAAGGTAATCGAATTTGATGTCGATATTCGTTTTTTATTTGTATAATTTCGCAGGTGTTTATGTGGCAATTGTACCGATTATTATGGAACAATCGAATCCTGAGATAATTACACTTCACAATGTTAATTTTACTGAAGTAACGCTCAAATTTCTGGATGCTATGCAACCGGACAAGACCTGTTTACACCAAAAAGCTTTGGAATTGTAAGTCACACTTTCCGCGAACTCATTTTCCATCTTCACTTTTTCTATCTTAGATATCACATTGACAAAATTCCTTCGAATTGCTCTGAATCACTCGAGTGTTACTGTTCGGCATTCTACAATTATTCACGTCTTATAACCGATGTTCTTTTCAGCAACGACTACTATCGTTTCATTGAACAACGTTTGAAATATTCCAATCACACCTATCTCTATCAATACTCTCATCGAACTGCGCAAGAACATCCAACGCCTTGCAATGATTATTTACACAAACAAGACCTAGTTGGACACTTTGCTGAACTTGAATACACATGGGGCACACCGCTGTTATACGAAGAGCCAAATTCAACATTGCATCTATCGCCATTGATTGAATATGTTCGATATGGACCGAACATGACCACCGATTACAATTTTACTCATATGTATACAAAAGAGCAAATCGAATTTAGTAAACAGTTGATTGAGCAATGGTCAAATTTCATCAAAACAGGTCAACCGACAAGCCCACAATCTCGTCTCCACTGGCCACCGATAACGAATAATTCGATAGGACTTTTTATGCATTTACAAGTCAATCAAAGTGAAGTCAAACAACTTGTTATTCCTCCAAGTGTCGAATTTTGGAAGAATAAATGTCCAGACAAAAAGACATCTTCACCCCGAACGAATTCAATGAATAACGATGCATTCACTACTGACATAACCTGGGAGATCGTTTTTGGTTGTTTCATATTTTCGATGGTGCTTTATTCAATTCATTCATTTCAATAAATTAATAGACAGACTGAAAAAAAAACAAATCTTTGTGTTATTTTTTTTGTGTAATGCTAACTATTTTTTCAATAATTCATATTCATATATTTCTTTGATACGAATGTGCAATTCATTGTAGAAATACACTATCATTTTCTGATTTTCTTTCGTGTTTTATCTGTTGAACAGAATTTTAACAATATCAACATTTTCTCTCTTCTTTGCCGCTTGGTATAATAAAATATTAGTTTTTCGCTTCATTAATCAGTGAAGTTTGCTCGTCTCAGAATACAGTAAGTAATTGAAATCGAGGATCGAATATACATATGTAAGCGTTTACGATTAGCGAGTAAAACGTCACATCCGATGAATTACCTTATGTTTATGATCGATGCTCGTCGAATATGAAGTAAAGAACACTCATAAAGATACGAATGTAATCTTTTAAGATAACATTAAAATCTTTTTCGTACGCATTGAGGCAAATACATTCTCTTCCTTTTGTAAATGTTACAAATCAAAGCATTGATTTTGATTGCTGTTTCGATTCTTCTGACATCTATTACATTAACGATCGTTACGAGCCAATCATGATTCATTAGACATTGCACGCGTTGACTGTCTGCTCTGTTTTGCTCGCTGTACCTACACAAAGTACTCTTGTAGATGATTGTGGTTTCATACGATCATTGTAATGAAGTTTTGCACTGAAGAACTTTGATCGGTTTTCCATTTTTTTAGATATGCCTCGTAGGTTTAGTCCCCGATTTATTCGTCACGGCCTTCTGCTATGTACATCGGCAATAGGTACTGGTTTCCTTGGACAATATCTTGTTGACGTAAGTCGAAATCGTGTTCGTGATATGATCAGAACTTTTGTGTACGTAGAAAAACAAAGTGAAAGCAGCAGAACCCGCATTACATCGGCCAGATGTATGGCTAGATGATTTTCCATCACGAGAGGTACAAATAGATAAAATGTCGAAAGAGCCAGAGTACGATATCGTCGTTGTTGGTGGTGGTGCAACAGGTTGTGGAATCGCAGTTGATGCAGCAAGTCGCGGTAAGTTTAATCTAATGATTTTCTAGTCGAATATCTTCACATATTGATCGTTCAATAGGTCTCAAAGTGGCTCTCGTGGAAAAGTATGATTTTAGTAGTGGTACGTCATCAAGATCGACGAAATTAATTCACGGCGGTGTTCGATATCTACAAAAAGCTATCATGCAACTCGATCGTGAACAAGTAGTCGATTCCCTTTTTTGTTTATGGCTTCCGAAGTTTTCATGTCTTCAAATTCTAGTATCACATGGTGAAAGAAGCTCTATCTGAACGTGGTAATCTTCTTAAAATCGCGCCGCATTTATCTTATCCGCTACCAATCATGTTACCAGTTTACAAGTAAGAAAAAAAATCGGAGAAATCGTTTTTAAAAAGATTCATTTCATCAATCGTTTAGATGGTACTTATTACCATACTTCTACGCTGGTATCAAAGCGTATGATATCGTATCGGGACGGCAATTACTCCGATGGTCATATTTGATATCAAAAACCAAAGCATTGGAATTGTTTCCGATGTTGAAAAAGGAAAAACTTGTTGGTGCTATTGTTTATTACGATGGACAACATAATGATGCACGAATGAACATTGCATTGGCATTTACCGCTGCACGAATGGGCGCGAATGTGGCTAATCATTGTGCTGTAACTGAATTTATTCATGAAACTACTCAGGTCGATCATGGCAATGGAAAAGCAGAAACAAAAAAGCTAATACGAGGTGTGAAATGCCTAGACCGTTATCGAAGTATGTTAGATAAAAGTGAACAAACAAAAAGTGAAATACACTTCTTGAAAATTTTAGATAAAGAATTTACAATTCGAGCGAAATGCGTTGTCAATGCTACGGGACCATACACTGACTCCATACGACAAATGGACAATCCAACAGCACCGAAGATTTGTCAACCATCATCCGGCGTTCATGTTGTTTTACCAGATTATTACAGTCCCAATAATATGGGTTTACTCGATCCAAATACATCAGATGGACGCGTCATCTTTTTTCTACCTTGGCAAAAACATACAATGGCTGGTAATAGATCTCACTCTATGATTGTTTTCAAGTCTTTCTATATTTTTTTTCATTAAGGTACAACGGATACACCTTGTGAAGTAACGGATTATCCATCTCCATCAACTGCAGATGTTGATTTCATCTTGGGCGAAGTGAAAAATTATCTTTCATCCGCTGTACAAGTACGTCGTGGCGACGTTCTTGCAGCATGGTCTGGCATTCGACCACTTGTTCTCAATCCTGATAAGAAAGATACTCAATCAATTGCACGAAATCATATCATTCATGTTAGTGACACAGGTCTCGTTACAATTGGGGGTGAGAGAGGAAACAATGTTCTTGGAAATCTTTTCAGCATGTTCTTTTCAGGAGGCAAATGGACAACTTATCGACAAATGGCTGAAGAAACAGTTGATCGCTGCGTGTCATCTGCCAATCTTCAACCGAAAAATGGTTGTGTTACTAAAGGTTTAATATTGACTGGCGGAGAAAAATGGACACCAACGTCTTATATTCGTCTGGTCCAAGACTATGGTATCGAAACCGAAGTACGTGTCTCTCTCTCGAATTTCTCGTCCAATTTCATTTGCATTTTCAACGAAATAGGTTGCTGTTCATCTTTCAAATACCTATGGTGATCAAGCACACAAAGTCGCTGATTTATCGTCATTGACCGGCAAACGTTGGCCTGTGGTCGGCAAACGTTTACACGAAGAGTTTCCTTACATTGAAGCGGAAGTGATCTATGCAGTTAAAGAATATGCTCGTACAGCTGTCGATATTCTTGCGCGACGAACACGTCTTTCGTTTTTAAATGTTATCGCTGCTGAAGAGGCACTTCCGCGTATTATCGAAATCATGGCGAAAGAATTACATTGGAATGAACAAAAACAAAAGGTAAACGTCATGAATTGTTTTTCAAATGTTTTTTTTAATGTTGTTTCATCGATTTACAAATAGGAAGAAACAGATCGTGCGAAAACATTTCTTCTTCGTGAAATGGGTCTTAATTTGAAACGTGATATGCGTCGAAATGTCCCAATTAATTTCACTCGCGAAGAAATGGGCTATTATATGAAACATTTTCGACAAATCGATGTCGATAACAAAGGTTTTCTTACACTCAGTGATTTAAAACGACATTTACAGGTGAATGAGTTCTATCAATAAAATTATTCTTAATTTTCCTACTGTTTCTTGAATAGGTTTCAACCAGCGACATATCTGAAGAAGAACTTCGAATTTTAATGCGTGAAGTTGATCAAAATCAAAATGGAATTATCGAAACTGAAGAATTTCTTCAAGTACGTTCGAAACGAAAACGGCTTTTTCTTACTAATTCTTTCTTCAAATTTAGTTAATGAGCGCTCTGAACACGGGTGCAGTTTCAACAAGTCATTTTGTCAAAGCGGCTCGTATCGGCAAGATAAAAAGCAATGCTCCACCTGAACGTAGTGGTGGCGGAGTTTAGAAAAAATCAAATTTGTGAATCATTTGACCTAGTCAACATTTTATCTAAATCATCTGAACTAAATAGTTCGTGCTTTTATTGATGTTTACATTCCTGTTGAATATCATTAATCTATCTTTTTAGAAAATGCTTTCACTGTTCTTTTATTATTTCAATTGATAATTCCTGCTCCTAGAATCTCTATTTTCTTTCGTCTGTGTGTGTGTTTTTTCTGTTCTCTTTTTTTTTCAACATTCTTCATTTACAGTTGTTCGAAAAAAAATCTTCATGAGGAGTACGTAAATAAATTTTATGTTAAAAATAGCATTGAAGATTTTATTCCATTAAATTTTAATGTAGGAAAAAAAAAGAAAGATTCGAAAAGAGGTTCAAATACAATTACGAGTCGATAGTACTTTGTGTACATGATGCTTTTTGTTTATTTATTTCAAGCATTTGATCTTGAACGTTCATATATTCACACTTCAATTAACTAATAGAATGTCTCAATTGGAACGAACAGGTTTTTTTCACTTCTTCTTCTGTGCGAATATTTCATCGAACTCCCACATGAATGATTATCCAGACTCTGTCATCTGTCGGATCGTGGGAAATATAGACATACACCATACATTCGGTGTTTTTTTCTCTCTTCTCATTTAGTTTTTTTTTTCTTCTTCTTCTTCTTCTTTCATATCTATCCTCAAGCATCAACCTTCAATCTTTCCCTTCTGAATAATCTTTTGTCACATCGTCATCAAGGTGAAACACGTCTTCTTCTTTTTTTTTCTGCCTTTTTCACCTGTTCTACTTCTATTCTGATGTCCTTTGCATTCACTGTTCTCATTAAAAAAAGCTACTTATATACATGAATGTAAGTAGGCATCATCATAATCATCATAATCATCGATGGAGAAATACGTAGCATAAAAATGAGTTCTGTTCCTGTCTGTGACTTACGCGCATGCATGTACGCGTGCCAGATCTTGGGAAAATATCGAGAAAGTCTTAGTTAGCAAAGAATGACGATGATGATGTTGTTTTTCTTTCCTTTTTCCGTTCTTTCTCTTCGTATATTATTATTGTTGTTGTATTTGGTGTTTCTGCTTTACTATATGGATTATCTCCGAATGATATTCGAATACTTGTTAAAGAACTGAGTACAGAAGAAGAAAGTAGATCACGTGTGTCGGTTCGGTTAAGAGATGAAAAGTAAAGCGAGAGAACCGTTCTCGAGTGGACTCGAGCTGTAACAGTTTATTTGAAAATATGTCGGTTGTCTGTTAGCATCATCACAAACCAATGTCAGATATACAATACACGTAAATTAGACATTACTCAAGGAGAAAGAGAGGAGAGAAAGGAAAAAAGAGAGAAGAAAAAAAAAAGAAAAGAAAAGGAAGCCGAGTCGATGGAAGGGGAACGAGAGAATAGGGGTTGAAACGAGAAAGAATCTGGGCATCGTAGTAATGCATTGAAAGAACGAAAGCAACAACAGCAGTCGCCGGCGTTTCTTCAGCATAAGCAACAAACCGTTTCTCGTTTTTCTTTTTTCGAAAAATATATATATATATATCAAAAAAAAAAGTCGCGACCGACTTGATCTTCCTTGTGCTACGACGACTGCGTCCTCGATACTATTTCAAAGTATATAAGAAGAAAATCTCAGCACACAAGTACACAGACCCAAGTGTATACACGCGACAAAATCCACGTAGAAAACCCCGTCATCTTTGTGTATTAGTTAGGCAAATAAACCAGCTCTAGACCATTTATCTGACACTATTATTGCCATATTATCATTATCATCGATTCAGAGAAAAAAAAAACACAAGACAAAATAGATTTCCGTTCTTTCAGGTAAATATCAGCATTTTCATGAAATAGATTATTTGTAATAGATGTCATTTGACTTGTAATTCGATGTAAATGAGAAATTTGACTGGAATTAGTTCAGCAGCATCAGTCTGACGCGACGAACCTCGTGCCCTATACTAGTATAGTGAAGCCATTTGTTAGTTTGTAATATTTTTAATTACAAAAGAAAACTTGAAATGATAGGTATAAAAGTACTATGCACGAATAACTTTTAGGAATGTAGGTAAATGATGACGTCTGCAAAGTTTTGAAATAATCGTGTGTAGATTGATGAGTTTTCAAAGAGTTACTTAGAGAGTTTTCTCGTGTATCTAATGCGAGAAGAAAGTATTGAATTCCCGTCCCGCATGCAAAAGAAATCTTCTTCTCCTTCTTCTTTATCACTGTAAAACATTGAAGAATTCTATATTGTTCGTTGACATGTTTAGATTGATCAATGAGATATTGTTTTAGTAGAAAATGGGACGAAAAAAAATTCAAATATCCAAAATAAACGACGAACGTAATCGTCAAGTGACGTTCACTAAACGAAAGTTCGGTTTAATGAAAAAAGCTTACGAGCTCAGTGTGCTCTGTGATTGTGAAATAGCATTAATTATCTTCAATTCGTCGAATAAACTCTTTCAATATGCTTCAACCGATATGGATAAAATCTTGCTCAAATATACCGAATACAATGAACCACATGAAAGTCGAACAAACAACGACATTGTACAGGTAAGAGAAACACCGCGCTCATTTGTCGTTTTATCATTTATATATTCATATCTGTTCGGAATATAGATTTTAAATAAGAAAGAATCGAAACATCTCGATCAAAACGATAGTGATAATGATATGGAAGATGAAAGTGCTAATGAAATGGATAGTAACCATCCACTTCCATCACATCATCAAGCACACCATCTACATCATCTGGACATGTCATTGAATGATTCGAAGAAGCGATCAAATAGTGAAAACCATGTAATACATAAAGTTTTAATTAAGAAAAAAGCTTTATTAACTTTGTTATAGACACATCTGCCCAGCAACTATCACCCAACGTTAGCTATGGTAAATGGAATTAATCAACAAAGTTCACAACAGCCAAATTATTTAGCAGGTTTGTTGTTTTATTTGGTCAGGGCAATAAGGCAAAGATTTCTTATCTAAATATAGTTCATGGAACACCTAGAATAGATGCCTCGTCATCACCCTCACCTCAATCAACATATTCACCGCAAAGTTCACCTGGTGAATCACGTACTAGTCCAAGTGCCATGGGCAAACAACAATCGATCTCTGGTTTGAACAATAAGTTTTCAATGAATCCAAATAGTGGGGCAACATCATCACGAATTACATCTCATCATAATGATTTAACAGGAGGAGGTAGTGGAGGAACAAGTCGACACAGTGGTAAGTTAGTTTTTCATTATCCATATTTCTTTTGTCAAGCATCAAATTAAATTCTTACATACAAAAGAAAAAAACACATTTTTCTCGTTGAAATCAAGGTATTTTTCTGCATAATTTTAGCTGACTTTGCACTGAATACAATTCCTGGTGGAAGTGGTAACATAGGTGCGAATGAGAGTAATAATTTTCTTCCATGGCATACATCGTCACATTCATCCTTGGCTGCTGCTCTGCAAATGAATTCCTTACCATTAGGGTAAACGTCACACATTTGTCGACTTATTACAGTAGTTCATAATCAATATGCCTATTTTTGTCTAGAATGATGAATTATGATATGCAACAAGCACTCTGTGGTCCTCCATCGACAACGAATAACAATAATTCTGCTCGTGGTAGTCCACACTTGTACCATCAACCAACTCATCATCATCCACAACAATTGTTACACTTATCTCAACAACAACAACAGCAGCAGCAACAACAACACCAGAATCGTTTGAAAACCGAGCCTTTTTCGCCGTCGTTGTCCCTTGGCACCGGAAACACTCGTTCATTAACATTAGAAAGCAACTCGAATTCGAGCCCTTCTCAACAACATCAAGTACCACGATCTGCTGACTACACACAATCGACGTCACATTCGGAACCTTCGCTTAAACACGCTCGTTTTGATCATACGATTTGGCCAAATACAACTTGAGTAGAGAGAAATCCAGTTGATTCGCATCGAATTATATTCCTCAAAAGTTTGCTCAAAACTCATAACGAAACAAACTATTAAGCAAGGAGAATCGATTTTAATTAACTAAGCTGAAGAACAGTGGAACTCCTGTCGATTCGATGGGCGTATGACGCTCTTTCCCATTCATCTATTCAGTAGTTTTTCCTATTTTGTCCTTCGCCGACAGGAACTCTTCTTTGCTCATCATCCTACTCAATTGTTGAATAATGAATGATTATATCTATCTTTACTTTCTCTCTCTCTCTTCTCATGCTGTTCTTTTTCTCTGTCTCTCTCCAATGTACTTAAATATGTGAATACCGGTGTATGTATTTGTGTGTCTGACTGTTGTTCTTTTATTTTCATTGAAACTATTTGTTTTTCTTTTCTTTCTCTTTGCTTCGGTGTTACACAACAATGATGATGTTATTTTTCGGTTCTTGTCGTTTTCCTTTCGATTAAAGTTCTTTTTTTTTGTACATGTATATGTAGAAGAAAACGACGCACCTGCACAGTGATGATGAAGATTCTCCCACTAGGTGATGTTTTTCTTTATTTGGTCAATTTCTTTCTTGTTTTGTTTTCATTTCAATGTATGTCTGATCGACGACACTCAGCCCATGTGAACAAAATACGTTTATCACCAAAATAAATCATCTTTTATTTGTTTCTCTTCAACTGATTACTGTCTCTAAGTCCTACGACTATTCTTTTCTATAATTAACATCGAACATCACGAATAGATTTACTAAAATAGACAATCAGCTCTATTTATAGTTCAATGACTACGAAATGAGTGTGAAACACGCTTTAAAAATGAAAATGAGATAATAAAAAAATTATAGAATTTAAAATTATTCATCAGCTGAGATTTTCTTTATTAAAAATATCCATTTGGATTAATGTCGAATGCGAATTACGAAAGATTTTCTAATTGAATTATTGAAATTCTGAGTATAAAATGACATATCCACATGTTGAATTAGAGTAAATGAAGGTTAAATCACATACAATGCTCAAAAATATATTAGACGATGTTAATCAAATCTATATTTATCTTTTCTTGATAGAAAATAGGTTTAAATCTCATTTTGTCACGTTCCCTTCGAGGAAAATGAGCGTTCAGAACGCTTAAATCACAATGTTGCTAGACAGTAATTAAATTATGATTCAGGTACATTAGGGAATTTGTTCGTATGCTTCTGTTCTTTGCTTGATTCGCGCGGGAGACTTAAGTTTTGTGGAATGCAAGTAAGCTATTTGATAACTCTGTTGATTTTGGTGAGATAATATGCAAAAAATTTCATTAACATATAATCTTCATATTGACTGACAATAAGCAGTAACCTAGAAGAATATGGAATGGAATTAGCGTTTGAATATTATCTGCAAAGTACCTTGAAGTCGTTTACGCTTCCTTCTCGAATTGTGTGATGAACAGGTCAAAGTTTGCGATGTTTTTTTTAGAGAACATACTTTGTTTTCTAGGAGATTTCTCCGAGGATAAAAGATTAAAAGTAATAGAAAACGTGACAATCGTAACTTAATCGAACGATTAATTAATAGTTCAATTGATGTCGCATTCAATTGATTTATTTGAAAAAAAAAACAAACTTTTCTACGATATATACACGTATTTGATCGACTAATTTGATTAGAATGATACTTTTCCCAAAACACTGTCATTATTTGTTTGATTTCATACTGACAACTATATCAGCATCTTTCTTCTCTTGAGAATCAGATTGAGTGAAGCCGTTGTGTACATCAAGGACTAAGTTATGAACTTGTGATTGATTAAGTGACTTGTTCTCTGAAAGTTTTCTTCTCTGAAATAAATTATCAGAGGAAAGTGTACCGTTGAACTGATTTGTAATTAAAACTAAAAATCATATTGCATAACTATTGTTGGAATGATCTACTAAAAAACTTTACCGATCAAACCAATAAGAATAATAGTCAGCATGATTAATCGAAAGATTCGTAGAGTAAACATCCGGAACTAAATCGTTAGATTGTACTTGAATGATATCTTGTTGATGTATTCATGATACACATAGACAATACTCAATTCACCAATAGAATAGCAAGAGAAAAGTTATTCTTGGAAATAGGAGAACCGATAGTATACATATCTAAATATTTCTTTCTGTGTTTGATGGTAGCGCTAATGTTATTACCAGTTGTATGTCATACGCACAACACGAGAGTTCTACAATCACTTATAGAGATGTCTTCGACGTTTTGTATGTGACGCTTGTTTCGTAAGCGAGATTGTCATATGATAAGACTAGGTATTCAACAGTATTGATTTTAATCTGATGATAGAAATCGAAAGCAATTTTATCGGTCTAATGAGAAAATGGCATGTTAAATGACGTTTAAAATGAATCGTTTTGATGCCTATGGAAACAATTGATAGGCGTAGAAACGATTACTCATCTACCAAAATTATTCTCTTTTCTTTCAAATTTCAGTTGAATAAACTAAGTATCAATTCTGTTCCTGTAGCAATGTCAGATATAAATACAAATATGGAAGAAGAAATAATCACAAATGATATGAAATCTTCGTCTTTGTCTAATTCAAGTCTTATGGAATTTTTTTTTTTAACAATGAACGTCTTTTCTTTCAGCATTGGTTTTTATCCTAACAATTTTATAGTCTGAAGAAGAGCTACCGTTTCCACGTCCACAATATACATCTTTAGCCGCAGCAACAAGTCTCAATGTTACTCCCTCACATTTATCCACATCATCTCGAACAGAAAATGAATTCAATGGTAAGAATCTTGCAATCTTAATGTTTACTTTGATACTTTGCGTGGTATTTCATGTATTTCTTTATTTAGAAATAGTATTACCGTATCCATTACGTTTAGAAAAAGATTATCTTTATGAAATTGGATTAAATCCAGATGAATTCATCGATTATTGTCGATCGCAACAAATGAAATTCATGTTCGATAGTCCAATGGATATAATGAATCATTTTATTCAACATCGCTTGAAACAAGGATTAGATATAGGTTTAAATGATGAATGTTTAAACCATTTGAATAATGTCCAGGTCAACAAATCCGATGCTGGATCCGATCGGATCTTACCGGATCCGACCATCTGACAAAATCCGATCGGATTCCTGGAAACGGAATTGCATTGGAATCCGACTAGAAAAATTCCGTCGGTTGTTGCAAATTTTATGAGCGATCTTTCTAGCTATATTCTATGATGGCCCTTAGA
>CAJNOJ010000094.1:6192-21852 GCA_905250025.1 Adineta ricciae
GACTTAGATTGTCATCTACCATCGCATGCTTATTTCGATATTGATAAGTTTCAAGATGAATTACATAAGTACGACATCTCGTGTACGGTTTGCTACGATAATTGGCGATATATATTGGTACTTGATGAGAATAAATCTACCGGTCCATTTACAATGGATTTGATTGAGCCGCATGTGGCATTGACACAAGATCGAATTGATTTCGACGTGAGTAATCTATCGTTGGAAAAAGACTACACCCACGAATTGGGTATGCGCATTGATACTACTCAAAAGCCGTATTCGATTGAATTGGAAGCTATTGTTGAGAATATAAAAAACAAGCGTTTTCTCACTCTTCGACCCATCGATAATAATCTCAATAGAAGAATTGCAAAAATGAAAGATAGAGGTTGGACACAAATGGAAGGCGGTTTATCGGTTATTCCAGAACCACACAAGGAGTATCACGCGATTCTCGTCCCATTACCTCGATCATCTGATTTACACGCTGCGATTTGTCAGAAAATGAGAAATATACCAGGTGTAGAAGTTAAATCTATCGAAGAAATACGGAATCCATTTTTGGAAGAAATCTACGAAGGAATGAAAAAAATAATCAAACGACAATGTCCTAAAACGACTTCGTGCGAGCATCCTGGATTGTTTCATGGAACGAAAGGAGATGGTATCGACGGAATCACTGACGACGGGTACGACGACCGATTTTTCAATACCGAAGGTCTATATGGTAAGTACTCAAACTCGATCTATTCTCTCATCTACGTTTATTCTCATATTCTGTTTAGGACATGGTGCGTATTTCGCTGACGATCCGCTCAAATCACATAATTATACTGATAAAACTAGCAAGACACGTGTTATGTATTATAACAAAGTCTTACTGGGTGAATCGATGGTACTAAATGAACCGGACAAAAAATTAGTTTGTGCGCCAAAAAATTACCATTCGATTATTGGAAAACACAATCAGATGACCGAATATATCATTTATCGGTATGGGCAAGCTTTACCATGTTTGAAAATCGTCTACACAGTTTAACTGCTTTGCCACCGACGAAACATGACAACAAAAGATTTTTTTTCATCATTTACTCGTGAATTTTATCAAATAAAGTAGAACATGACTCGATTTTTCGAGAGAAGTACGATTAAGAAAAAAAACATCAAATCAATACGCGATCTTCTTTGTCATAACTAAGCTCTGTAGGATTATTTCATTGAACGATAAAGCTAAATAATTACAAAAGATTGTCCGGAAGGCGCTTATCATTGCGCAGTACTTTCTAATTGACTTTTCAAACGTTGAATTTCGAATTTTTGCTTCAAACATAGATCTTCCGATTCTTTCAATTTTGTTTGTTTATCCTTTAATTTCGCTTGTTGCTTTTGTACGAACAATTCCAGAAGATGACAACGTAATTCAATTGGAAGTTCAGGCTTATTCCATTGTCCCATATCGAAATGACTGGTTAGTTGCTCACAGATATGTTCTTCAAGTTTGTTCAAACGATACAACTGAGCTAATGCGAGTAGATCAAATAGACGCGTTTGGTTATCACCGTATTTATACGAAGCGATGTTGGTCGTTGATGAAATTAGAAAACGTTCGATATTTTTACGTAGAATCAATATTGAATATTCATCAGATAATGGAAGAAGATATGTTGCATTGACATTATCGATTGGTTTCAATATATTTGGATAGACACATTTTAATAGTTCAACAATGTGGAGATATTGTTTGCCCGGAAGGTTAATTTCACTTGTTTTAGATTCACGAAATCCTGACGAGAATAACATTCGCCCAAAGACAGGTGACACTTTTGCTGAAAAACAAGTGAAATGAAACGAGAAAGTTCTTCAACAGTGTTTTTCCTTTACCGAGAATAGATTTATGAGCAAAGATCTTCTTCTCTTCTACAATTAAGGTCACGTCAGATATCTCATCAGCTGTTGTGAATGAATCAATCATTTGTTCCTCTTCGTCCATTTGCTTTCTTTGAGATGAAGTAACTCGCATTTATTAGCAGTTTTTTTATACAGGTAGAGTATTACCATATATGGTCAAAAGAAGCTAGCATGAGTCATCGGAGTCTTTCATATGTATGTCCTTTTATGGAAATCGCATAGAAACCGACAAAGATATAAATAACTCATATACCAGCGAGGAAGTAAAGTATGTTTTTGCTTATTTATCTTCAAATTTTATTCTATAGATAGCGAGTGATAGTTTGGTTATCATTAGATTTACAAAAATGAACATATGGTCCAAGCTTAGACGATTCTTCGTTTAAAACGAGTTTAACATGAGATAGAATCGTTCGAAATCGATTATTTTATGCGTAAGGACCCACAATATGTCTGTTTATCGACGAACGATCGAAATGATCGTTGGCAGATCGAGGATAACCACTAGCTTCTGAATCACCATCCGATCCGTGCTCGGCTATACCAAAAGTATTGTGATGTATTGGTGGAAGCAAACGATTATTAAGACGATTACGACTTCTATTAACAGTTTGACCATTGCCTCCCGTAGGGTTTGTATCAGCATATCTGTATCCCACAGTACTTCCATGGTCGACACCACCGCCAGCATTGGTATTTTCACCAATATTAATATTCACATTACCACAGTGGGAATTACCCTGAACAGTCAGCTGAAGCATAGGCTGTTGGCGGTCGACTGGAACTGTTGGCTGAATATCAGGGTTTACAAAAGGTCTGATGCGTGCGTCAGAAGGAGAGGTAGTTTTGCGAATATCGTGGACCTCTGACGCTCGGGAATTTTCGTCGGTATGAGGTAGTTCAATGATAGGTTCACCAGAATTCGTTTCACGAGCGACACCGATCTGTGCACACATGGAGGAAACAATACGATCTGAATTTACAGGTTGAGTCGGAATTGTACATCGATCATCTCTCAGTTGTTGATTGCCCAAATCGTCTAAAAAATTATTTAGATTTATTGTGATATACGCTAGTTCAATGTATATTCGATACAATCCCCACTTTGCCTTATATAAAACTCTATCTTCAACAGAATCTCGTACTTCTTAGTGTCAAAATATGGAGCAAAAACAAAAACCAATGTTTGCCATTGCATCTGTAATTCTCATCCTAACTCGTATATAATGTTTGTATGCTCTTACCGTTCATTTGATTTGACATGAGTACTATTTTTTTCCTTCAGTTTCACTTGCGAGTGACGAATCGATGTTGACAGAACTGTGATTCGGATTCTTTTGGTTCCTTTGGATTTCTAGCGTAGAACCACAGTAAAATTCGGCGGGTCTATCCTCATATCTCTGTTCATCTACTTTCTCCGCTGTTTGTTGAATGTAATTTAAAAATTGGGCGATTGAGGCTTGAAAGTTTTGCAAACGATTTTGCAAATCTTGTAATTGTTTCTGTTGTTCGATTATGATACCATTTTGACGAACATTGTCAGCGGCTAGTTTCTCTACTTTGTCGTTCATTTGTTGTAGAGCAGTATATGATTCAGCAATATGGTCTCTAAACAGGTAGAAAACACATTTTTCCAAATGTTTCTGCAGTTCACGACGCGACCCTTTCCACGAACATTTGTCATTCGCTGATGAACATTGAACAATAACCTCTTGACACATCTCGCGATAATGAGTGTCGAATTCACCTCGAGTTAGTCTTTTTTCTTTACAGTATGAGCATTTGATTGGCAATTCGTTCAATATATCTCGAAGAAGTTCATTGGTATTGGGTGTTAGATCATCTTTTGACACATTTTGCTTGCACGTAGGACAATACTCATAAGTTGCCAGATGAATTTCTATACACCGACGACAAAAGGTATGCTGTTTACTCGCACATTTTGTCGATACAGGGTCTATGAATGGATCCTTACAAATATCGCATTTGATTAGTTTATCAAGAGATTTGTGTTTTCTATATCGATATGCGTGAGCAAGTGCCATCAAGGTCCTCCAATCAAAGATGTATCTAAAACAAAATGTATTCAATATAGTCTTTTGCAGAATCTCGCAGCAAGAGAGAGTCTGAAGAAAACGCAAACATTTTTGTATTTTTGATGTATGAAAAGAGAAAAAAAATCTGTAGCATGCTATTCTTTTGTTTGTGACGACAAAATGTTTTGATCATGCATGAGAACAGAAAAAATAACGCACTTTTTATAAGAAGACTTTTTGTGATTTTCTTACTCGGTAAAAACCAACTTAGGATTTTACTTCCAAATACAAGAAACTTCTTGACTAATCAAACGCATATTTTATTTGATCCATGCATTCTATAGAATGCAATATGTGTAAAACGCCACTTTCTGCGAATTTTAACGGACAACTATTTCTCATTTTGATCGTTCAAGCAAAAAGACGCGGTTTAACGACCAAAAAAAAACATACTCATCAATCCTTAACCTCCTGAATACCGAGAGAGATTTTTTTGTTCTGCTAAAAACTAAAAAAAAGATGATGAATCACCTGCTCTAGTGAATTTAGCTGATAAACAACGTGATAGAACGCGAGAAAATATCTTGTGCCTCTACCTTGTGTCCAGCATGAAAACAACGGTATTGAAGAAGTTAGTAGACAAATCTGATGGTTTGCGTTAGAATCAATGCGGCATAGCTTAGACTCAAATTTTTCTATAAATACGCCTTTCAACTTCGACCATAGGTGGTTCCAAACCGAGCATAATGGGCTATACGGTCTCGAACCATACCGTTTTCACTCTCAAACTGACTTCTGTTCGATACATTGTGGTGCAAGAATGTATACATTGTGCAGCAGTTGCCGCTTTCCTAGAATAGGAGACATGGAAAAGATTGAAAAGGCAAACAGAATCTTTTTTCTACGTAAAATTTAATTAAAAACCAGTTTTCTTTTTTGTCAACAAACTTGGTAATTAACCATAAACGATGAAGTAGGTTTTTTCCTTGCGACAAAGTATGCGAAGGATCAGGCATGCCCATCCGTATTCCATTTGAGGGTACAGTATCCCAGAAACACTTGTACCCTTTGGGGTACGCATTTTGCACCCCATTTGAATCCTTTTGACTTTGAATTACTTATGAATTGAGGGTGTGGGTGTGGGTGTGGGTGTGGGTGAGGGTGTGGGTGCAGCCTACAACGGCACAGTCAGGATCAATGTGAACGGCATTCTTTACCGGTAGTTGGCTGATAACTGATAGTCTTATAGTTAATAAATGATTATGTAGTATTTAATAGTCAGATGCCGATTACTGGGTAGTCGGTTGATTGATAATAAGTAATCGGTTGGTAAATATATAATTAACTGTTACATAATAGTTAATAATTAGTCATTCAAGGATTTACGATCAACCACTTACGAGTTGGTAAGCGGATGCCTCGAAACTTCGAATTATAAATTTAGAAGTTTGGAAGTTTAAAACTCGAATCGAATTAACGATTTCTACACTACTCTCATATTCATACTCAAAGTTTTTCATCTACGAAAAGAAATGAAATGCAGTACGATAAGATCGAAGAAGGTAATATTTATATAAAAAAAAAAAAACATGCGCCCCAACACACACACACACACTTTTTTCTCTATCGCACATGTTCTATATCTATGCGTTTGTTATCAATTGTATCCTAAGAACTGTTGTTTGTCAAGAAACTGCAGCTCCTTACGATATACGTGTCGATCATTATAAAGTTGATGTAACAAAAGATTTAGTAATCAATACTGCGCGTCCTCAAATATCGTGGAAAATCGCAGCGTTCAACGACGATCGAAACGTCTATCAAACAGCTTATCAACTTCAAATTCAATCACGCAAAACACAATGGGACAGTGGGCAGATAATATCAAAACAATCACTTCATGTTTCTTATACTAATCTCGATGAACTGCATTCGACGACGTTCTACCAACTTCGTTTACGAATTTGGACCACGTTGTCGAACGAATCAAGTGCCTGGACCGAATGGATACGTTTCCGAACGTTTATGTTTGATATTCAAACGACGATTGCAAACAGAGCAAGTGAATTCATGTGGATAGGATCGAATATGATACCTAGAAATGAGTTTCGAAAAGAATTTCAAGTGCCAGGTGGAAGTCCAATTCAATCGGCAGTCGTTTTTATATCTGGTTTGGGATATTATGAATTATATGTCAACGGAAATAAAACAGATTTGAGTCGGAAATTAGATCCTGCGTGGACTGTATACGAAAAACGTACATTATTGGTTTCATTCGATCTATCCACGATTATTAAAGTAATATGACATGTAGTTTTACTTGTAAATAGAATTGTAATTATTTCGTTCACTATCTACAGGTGGGAATGAATGCAGTTGGTGTTCGATTGGGGAATGGATGGTATAGTCGAGAGCAAAATACTTTTCCAATGCCACCAGCTCAACCTCTCTATGGTAGTTATTGTAAACATTCTTTTGTAGAGATATTTTAGTGGCACTGTTTACAGGTTCACCCCGTTTTCTGTTTTATTTGAAGATTTTCTTCGAAGATGGAAGCGAATTCGATCTGGGGAGTGACACGACTTGGATAGGGCGTCAAAATGCTATTCTACACGATAGTATTTACAATGGAGAATTCGTTGACAGTCGCTATGATCGCCCCAATTGGTCGCAGATAGGATTCAACGACACACTTTCGTTGTGGTTACCAGCTGACGAAATGCCATCTCCATTAAACAAAACCTTACCTGGTCATCTAGTCATGCAAGATATGCCTCCGATTCGTGCAGGAGCTGATGCGTTACATATTGAAGTTTCGACTGAACCTATTGGCGAGTATTTAAAACCGAGCGAATTTGGTCAAATTCTGGGCGGTAAGTTGAGTGATGGTGGGGTCTTAAAACCAATTGCCACATGGTCACCAACTATAGGTCTGTGTATCTTGTTCGAAAATGATAATTCTTATTGCAATTGATTATTTTTTATAGGAGTACAAGTGTTCGATATGGGTCAAAATATGGCTGGTTGGTGTCGAATAAAACTTCGAGGTCCACGCGGTGTTGGCATCTATATTCGTCATGGAGAAGTGCTGACTCTACCAACTGTTACCACGAAGTAATTAAATAACACGAATGTGTCAAACGATTATAATTCGGTCAAACATTTTCTTTTAAAGACAAGCCAGTGGCGAGGTGTACACAGAAAATCTTCTTGGTGCGACTCAATCTGATACCTATGTATTACGTGGAGATCCAGCAGGTGAAATCTATGAGCCAACGTAATTAGTTGTTCACATTTTTCTACGTATCTTATGATTTCTGTTCCTTTCTTTTTGTCACATTAGTTTCACCTATCATGGGTTTCGCTATGTGTCAATTTATAATGTGCAGGGTGAAATGGCACTTGGGGATGTAGAATGTCCCGTTGTTCACAGTGAAACAACATTGAAAGGACATTTCACGACAAGTAATCCAATTATCAATCAGATTCAACATAATATTCAGTGGAGTCAGCTGAATAACCTTATGTCACTACCAACAGATTGGTAATCTATACAAATGAAGATGAATGTTCTTCTTCTAGCGTAACTAAATCTCTTTTTTCTCTTCCGTTGTTTAGTCCGCAACGACAAGAACGTCGAGGGTGGTTGGGCGACGCCGCTTTAACTGTGAATGAAGCTTTGTACAATTTTGATCTGATCAAATTATACATAAATTTCCTTCATTCGATTGTTGATAGCCAAGGTCCTGATGGTTCCGTACCTGATACCGTACCGTTTGCAGACGGTGATTATCCAGCTGATCCCAATTGGGGTAGTGCCTTTCCAACTATTGCTTGGCAAGTCTATCGTCATTATAACGATCCTGAAGTTCTGTATAATTTCTACACTAATATTCGCACTTACGTTGAAAGTGTTCATACGGCTTATAAATCAACCGGCTTAGCAGGCCTTTTCTATTCATATAGTGATTGGGTGCCTCCTCCGCCAGAGCCAAGAGTGAATGGATCTCTCGCTTCATCATTTGCTTTTCTACATGATGTGTCGTTGTTAGTCAATATATCTCAAGTTATTCATAATACAAACGATACAGCTGTGTATTTGGCATTATATCAACGATTAGCCGAAGAATTTCATCAAGTCTTTTTCAATCGCACATCGAATTTCTACGATGACGGTTCACAAACTGCACAGATATTTGCTCTCGCTCTACCCAACGTAGTGCCAAACAATGTTCGTCATTTTGTCCTAGACCGTCTAGTATCAGATATCAACCAAAAAGATATCCATGTTTCAACAGGAATTCTCGGCACTGCCTTTTTGTATCCATTGTTATCAGACAACGGCTATCATGATCTCGCACTTCGACTGATAACATCCACTACCTATCCATCGTATGGTTATATGTTCAACAATCCTTATGAAAATGCTACAACTCTTTGGGAACTTTGGAATACACCTTTCGAAGGACCGCAAATGAACTCGCGCGATCATATTATGTTTGGAAGTGTTGGTGCTTGGTTCTACTCTCACTTAGCAGGTATTGATTTTGACACAGATTCCATTGTCATTCATCCACGTTTGGTAACTGAAAGCAACAAACATCTTCTACCTAAAGTTGACTGTCAACTGAATACTAGACATGGTCTCATTCATGTTGCATATACTCGCGATGCAACACCGAACTCGATTCGACTTCGACTTCATATTCCACCAAACACGCGAGCTCGAGTGATATTTGAGCCGTTGTTTTCCGAAGCTAGATGCTCTCGAATCATTGAAGGAAATGAACTGATCTGGCTAACGGATCGAAACTCGACTTTTAACAAACAGAATCTTGAACTCGAGCTCAAAACTGGCTCAATGATTGCTTGGATCGGTTCCGGCAAATACGAGTATGAAGTTTATTGGGAATAGATTAATTGAACAAACAAACTAAAATACTTTTGATCCATATAGTGGATTCTTTTCATTTAGGATATCATTTAATCATAGTGTTTTTCTTTTTGTGCGATTTAAGAATACAAATTTTAATTAATTAAAATCAAAATAGTGTGAATTAAATCAATTTCAACTTGGAGTCGACTATCGACTTGATGATCTCTAATGTTCTTGCGAATGTCTATTGCATTTTCTGCATATACCCTTTCTACCAGCTTCACAGCGTCCATAATCATGTGGTGCAGTTGATTCATCAATTTCCTCCGGTTTATCTGCACGCTTATTCGCGTTTTCATCACGTATACCGTAGAAAACATCTAGTATCCAAGTACACATCCAGTATGCCGTCCATGCTAAACTCTCAATATCAACAAGAGACCCTTGACAGTAAATGTTACACCCTTGACAAGCTTGTTTTTCTATACGAACTTGAATAACATTTGTATTTCTCCGAGCTCTCCAAACGACAGTCGTAAAAGACGACTTCCACACTTTCTTGCACCGAGGACAGGTGAATCTATTTTTTCGCGGAAAATAAGTCAGAAAATGGTCAAAATACAATTCAAACTCACTTTCCTTTAGCATTATGTGTTCGAAATGGCCATCGTTCTTTCTGTCCATCTAAAGCGTCTCGACGAGTGTTCACCCTAGGCGGCATCGGTTCGATGATCCATTCAGGTACTGCGTGGTATTCTAAGGCATCATAGAACGTCGATTCTATCGAACGAAACCATTTGTCTTTTGCCATATCTACACTTGTTATTGAAGAAAAACGCAACTAAAAAATATGAAAGGACTGTTTGTCTCTCCCATGGTTTTCGTTGTTTCTTATTAATAAATCATGTAAGTAAAGAGGAGAGACTAAAAGTAAATGTTGTTTCTTATTACGGTGTGTCTTTCGATGAAAATTTTACCTTGTTTAAAACGTATTGATGTGATTTTGTTTCGTGACGAAAAACGCTTTGCCAGCCTTGTCGATCACTTTGGTAACCATATTTTCGTAGCGATCACACTTCATTCGCGTTTTTGTAGCATACAACATTGACGAGAAACACTTCGCAAGGTTTGTTTTTCCCTAAGGAAATGCTACCTGAAAAGAGAAAAAACATAAGTAATGGGTATTAAATGAAAGCTTGCGTCAAATAAGTCAATCATCTGAATACAAAATCAGGATGCGTACCAGTTTAATCCCTGATCTGATAATTCAATCAATATCGATGATTTTATTCAATTAAGTATCCCAACTGATCATTCTGATTTTCAATTTTATGCCCAATAAATTTAGCGAATGCATTCTCCTTGGTCGGTTGTCATGAAATTGTAATCGGATTCTAGACAACACATATTCGACTCTTTACTTCTCCTTCATATAATGTTACCAATACTTAGATATGTTTTTTTATGTATGAGTCTTTCAATATACGTTTTATCAATAATATATCAACACTTTTGATAAATCCAAGAGAAAAGTCACATCACTTTTGAACGAAATTTTCAATTAGGTGGATAACAATCTGAACTATAGGTAGTCCATCAAAACCGATCAAATATTTTTCTTTAGAAATAATAATAAACGTAGTAGCTATTCTGAAAATTCATATCCAGAACGAATAATATTCGAGTTGAATGACTCATGTGATGCAATAACGTGTACATACC
This sequence comes from Adineta ricciae, assembly GCA_905250025.1. Taxonomy (NCBI): domain Eukaryota; kingdom Metazoa; phylum Rotifera; class Eurotatoria; order Adinetida; family Adinetidae; genus Adineta; species Adineta ricciae. The sequence continues at coordinate 16,738 of CAJNOJ010000094.1, forward strand.
ATGACTGTATTCTTCGAGATTGAAAGTTTTGATAAAAGAAGAACAATTTCTTTTATCCTTTTCTTCTTTGAAGATTTTTTTTATCATATGACTCATGACATCGATTAGTCAATGTGTTATCGGGAAAGTGAATAAGCTGATGTCGTCTACTCACTAATTAATTACTCGAAACCCTAAAAATTTAATTTCTCGGACCAATACTAATACGTATGTTGATAATCCTTGAAGATTATTCATCATTCTTCTTTTTTAAAAACTTTATCGAACCAAATAAATCACATAGCACCGTAAATGACGTGTCTATTTGTATCTGAAATAAATCAACTGTCATTCTATCATTTCACTTTGAAAGCAGATCAAACTTCAGTTAAATGAATTAACACACCATAGGGCACTACTGCTGCTCTTACTTCCGTAAAGATTTCAATTTGATCATTCGGTATAAATGGGCACAGTCGCTTCGAGCCAGCATTGATTGTTTCACCTTGTACTTTGTATGATCCCGGTTGTTGACGGCATTGAAGAACAAGGCGTGCATCGTAGGTTTTACCAGTTTGTTGTGAATGAAAGCGTTGTGGAGGACAGTAAGCTTCATAACTTGAATACGCGATCGTTGGAGACGTGTAAATATGATTTTTTCCGGGAATATGGTCGGGCAGTATGGCAACTTTTGTACCATCTATACAAGTGTCACCGGGTAAGAGAAATTGACGGTGCTGAATGATCGATTGAGCGGCCATCGGACGTGTTCCGTGATAGGTTACGATCCATTTACTCCAAATACGATCAATGTCAGCGCGAACTTGATCAACATGTAGACCAAATCGACACCAACCACGCGGAAGAACATATTTTGAACCACCTTGAACAGTGGTATCTTCGCGTGAGCTAGAATAACAGTTTTCGCAGTAACAACGGTTATGTTGACGATCAAAAAAACTTTTATCCCATCTCAATGACGATAAATATTCTGCACAGACTTTTTTATACTGGCATGAAACAGGAGTGTCATTTTCCCGCGGAGTTATTCTATGTGCTGCTGCTGATGATGATGCTCGTGGACGGATATGTCCTAACGAAATTCGAGGACTTCGATCGTGTTTTGCAAATGGAATTGTCGACGGCGACGCACGCAAAGATGTAGTGAATTCTTTTCTGCAGTGTGGACAAGATCTTAGCTGAGTAGGAGGCGTTTCGCGATGGCAATTGCTACAGCGACGGGGCATCGGTTATGCCTCAATAAAATAATATCTTGAAACAGTGTGAAACTTCCAACATGCGACTTATTTGCTTTCGTATGTGAGTAATATTTATGCACTTCTGATTTTACCTTTTTTTCTGTTCTATAATGTTTATGGCAAGTGTATCGCAGTAACGCTCCTTTCTTCTCGTCAAAGCAGAACTAAAAAAAAATTGCTTTTCAACAAATAGCCAACAAAAAGACGTTAAGTCATTCGCTAAGAATGTCTGTAATAACAAATTCTTCTCTTCTTCCTACTACATCACAGAGTCAACAGGGTAGATCATAGAGTTAATAGGGTATCATTTATGTATATTTCATTGATTTTTTAAAGGAAGCTCTCGGTCTTTGAGTACAGCAGAAGTTGCTGGAATCGTTATTGGATGTATTGCTGGCATCGTTTTGATCATCATACTTTGCGTTTGCGCTTCAAAATGGAGAAAAAAAAACAGAGATAGACGCTCAAAAGGTATGCTAATTTAACATAATCTAATCGCGTGATCAAAGTCTTTTATCGTTTCTCATTAAAAAAAACCATCACGATTTGATTTTACACATAGCACCTGGAAAGTCGGCAACACCTTCACCACCACTGAATCCTAATGTTGTGGTTAAAAATGAGTTACCAATACTGAAGCATGTTACACCGAAACTAGATCGTCACCGTCCACTGCCTACACCAAAACCGAGTCACCATCCACCGCCTACACCAAAACCGAGTCACCATCCACCGCCTACACCAAAACCGAGTCACCGTCCACTGCCTACACCAAAACCGAGTCACCATCCACCGCCTACACCAAAACCGAGTCACCATCCACCGCCTACGCCAAAACCGAGTCACCATCCACCGCCTACGCCAAAACCGAGCCACCATCCACCGCCTACACCAAAACCGAGTCACCATCCACCACGTACGCCGAACCCAGGTGATATTGCTCCAGGATCAGAAGCATTTCCATTATCTGATTTATGTCCACAAAATCTACATACACAATATTCTAAAAGAATTCTTCGTCTGGACAAACTTTATTTTGATTTTGCTCATAATCTGTGCTTTTGTTCATATTGCTATCCCAGTACAAAACCTGATCGATTCACAGTGGCTCAATCTATCTATACTGTTCCGAGAGGTTGGACACGTTTTGGTCTTCGAGTCGACAGCACCGTAATAGCTAATCGCAATTTATTTAAACGATGGTACACAGCTTTCTATGGGACATCAAGTGATAAAGTCGAATTGGTTATGCGCAACCTTTACGTACCTATGCCTGGTGACAAACTGTTAAGTGGTGAAACATTCAGTACACATTTACCGGATAAAACGCATGTTTACACGTCACCATCTATTCACTATGCTTCCCTAAGACATATATGTCCAACCGATGTTGTAAAAATGAACAATGAGTGGTATGATGTTCAAATCGTGCTGGAGTGTAAACAAAATCCCGAAGGAATCATCAAACAAGCAGGATATAAGAAAAATGTATGTCAGATTATACCCGATGATCAAATCGAATGGAAGACAGATCGCAGAGCATCAATTGTGCCATATGGTCTTCTTATTCGTAGTCGAAAACATCGATGTACCAAAAAATGTGCAGATTTACATTCTTAGACCAAGAGCTGTTGAATCAAAGCCAAGTATTTGTTGTGAAAATCTGTCTTAAAAACTAGCGTGTGCTTTCTCATTTATTTTAATAAAAGTTTAACAGTAAGAACAATTCATTTTACTGTCGTGATATGTTCGATTTTCTGAACCAAGCAAATTCATCATGAAGAAGGAATAGATAAGCATGGAATAAATGCACGAATCTAGTACTGTATTGTATGACCAAACACACTTTTTGTTGTGTCAACTAGATCAATACTGGTTTTCTGTTCAGCGATAGCACGAATCTCATAATTAGCTAACTTTTTTGTCCATAGACAGAAATCAGCGAGACAACCAAAATAATACCAACTACGCAAATTCCATCTTCTTAGTGAGTGGCGCAGCAAAGGAGAATCTCTACATGGATAATCAATAACTCTATTTCCATTGAGAAAAACTTGAATATTTTCATTAACTTTACATTCAAGGACAAGCGTAAAATGAATCCATTTGTCTAATTCAAGTTGAGTACAGTCTTGTTCGATAAATTTCTCGATGGTATTCGTAATCACTACACTGCCAGTGTGAAAATCGAGTTCGAGTTGTAACGTTGTGTCATTTTCAAAAGAAAACTCCATAGCCAGCTTTTTCAAGTGATCAGAACTGCACATAATTATCCAGAATGAGAAAGTCCATTGAGTAAAATCATTTGCTGCTAATTCATAATGCACCGATATCCTCGAGTTGCTATGCCTCAAACAAGGTAAATGATAGAAGAAATCCTTGTCGGTATAAAATACATTTTGAACTTCAGGACAAGTTTCAGCTGATCTGCTTCGGATCGTTTGGTCAGCAGATACAAAATTTTTATAAAGATTGTTTCGTTCAGTGAATTTAAACCAAATTTGTAAATTGTCCATAAAACGAAAGCGTTGCCTTGTTGAATATTCTTTTAAAAACCATTTCTTCAGAATTAAATTACGAAATAGACTGCAAACAGCCGATGTTTGAGCAAGGTCTTCTAACGAAGGAAGGAATAAGAAGATTTGTTGCCAAAGTTCCGGTGGAAGTGTTGCCATTAAACGTGGCTGTAAAAATTGCGAAAAAAAGAAAGTATTTCTCAATTCAAATACAATATAAAAAAAAAACAACTATATTTTCGTCTATGTTGCAATGCAGATATGTAACACGTGATCATTCGGTAGTATAGGAACAGAAAGCAAAAGATCTCTCAGACGATTTATGAGTCATGGTAAACACGCACGAAAAAAATTGAGAATGTAAAATATTGAATGCTTTTTTCTCTTTGGATGGCATTTAAAGACACTTAAATTATTAAAAATAAGAATCATTCGTCTATTTCATAATCATCAGACGGTATCTAAATAACTGCTCTTGTTTCGTTTACTTGTTTTCTTATAGTTCAGGATTAAAAAAATAACTGAAGTCGAGTATTAAACTCTCATAAATATATGGTACGACGTGCATCCTTGGTAGTCAGATTAACGACATGGCGTTTGTCTTCGCACCAGTTTACTGTTATCGATATCACGACACTATTGGAAACTGTTTCAATAGTTATCATAGGTAGGGTGTGAAGGTGGGTGTAGAGAATAGAATGTTGCCTGTATTGGTGCACAGTCGATCCACTTATAGCCCCAGCATACAGACTAATATACCCAAAGCAAATTGAGAAATATCATTGGCTATTTTACATTGCAATGTGAACTTTATCGGTTAACTCGATGGCAATTTTTTCCGCCCGTTTGATTCCGTGGAAGAGAAAGTTAAACACCCTCCTTCTCAAAATTAAAACCAATTTCTGTATCTTGAATTATTTGCATGAAACATTGTTCGATAAGATAATTACTCAAAATAAATATGAATTCTATTTTAATTCGATTGAAGGTCAATCAAATGATTATCAGTAGAGAGTCATGTTACTCATTTTCGCTGTACGTTTCACATTGAAATCAATGCCATGCATTGACTATCGACATCCTATCACTGCCTTAAACAAAGAATTGAAAACAAAGTCAACTTGATCACTGCACTTTTCATTGCAACTGAAGTTATAACTGTCGATACACCTTCAAATGTTATCGCGAGCAGATTATCAAGTTTATGGTACAGCAGTATTTGCTGCCATTGGTGGTTTTCTATTTGGTTATGATCTCGGTGTGATTTCCGGTGTGATCACCATGTCGAACTTTATTGCTGTTTTCGGCGATCAAGCAAGTATGTCGCGTGGATCGTTGACTAGCAGTATCTCAGGATCAAT